>NJDD01005688.1:8918-24799 GCA_002245505.1 Calephelis nemesis
CATGAATAACAAGCTGGAGCGTATGAGCTACGCATCCAATAGACAAAAAGCTACCACAACGCATAGCCGCCTGCATATTGTAAGCATTGTCGCGGATAACCATGTGGACTTTTTTTGTTAAATTAAATTCAGTAATAATTTCGTAAAGTTTCGCTGAAATATGCTGGCCTGTATGATCTTCTTCCAAGACACTAGCTGCCAATATAACTTTTTCTCTTTTTGGGCCATCAATGAAGTGGGCTGTGCAACTTAGCAAAGAACAGGTCTTTGTCGGATTACTCCAAATGTCAGTAGTGAAACTTACCCATTCAGCTTTTTGTAGAAGAAGTACGACTTTACCTTTTACTTTTTCGTACGTCAACGGCATTAAAGTCGTCCTAAAGTATTTCTCAGACTTTTTCCTATCCCTGGACGGAGTGTCAGGGTCATTTAGATGGAGTCTTTGAAATGCAAGGTTGTATGGTAGCATGTCTACGATTATGAGGTCCATAATACTTTTATCAATACGTAATGATATAGGATGATTATCAGGCCACGGCGGTGCTACTTTTTTTTCAATAATTTCTGGTAACGTAGTTTGAGTTTGTTTTCGTCTTTTCTTTTCATTTAGCGGAGAGTCATAAGACTCCGACTTTTTTTTCATCACGCTCTGGTAATCTTCATTTATTTTACAATAAGCTGCCCATTCATTTTCATGAATTTTTGCCAAATGATTCTTAATATTAGTTGTAGTTTGTTTTTTTGGTAAGGCACTACCAAGAGATAAAGACTTGTTACATATTTTACAAGTTGCTTTATCAATATCATTGGTTTTTGAAAAATATTCCCATATAGGACCCGTAGATGCCATAATGTACCTGAAATAATAAAAAAATAATAGATAATTTTTTCTTGTTTTACTATTTTTTTATATAATTTGAAACTATGAAATGAAACTGAACAACAGAATAACATTTTCTAACAAATTGTATCAATAAAAAAAATGATGAGAGTATAACATACAAATACAATATGTTAAATATCAGCTCATCCAAAGCCCTCAACACGGAGGATATCCCGTAGGTAAGTACCTAACTATTGTAGTGAGTAAGTAAGTACCTAAGTGTAGGTAGTAATTAGTATCCGTGAATGATGAAACAGTCTACATTCGACGAAAGCCTTTCAACTAAATAATTGAATTAATACAGTGTAACTGGATATTACACAGCAAAAACTATTGTAATTAGGTAATAACCAATAAAGTGAAAAATTAACTTAACCTCAAAGTACATATATTTTATCAAAATACTATACACTAGAACAGATATTAAGTCATAAAATAAAAACTTAAAATATGAATGAGAAATACATAACCTATCTTAATTCAAAAATTTACTGAAATATGTCATTTATTTCATTTCTGTTAACTAGTAATAACTACCGGAAAACAAAGTAGGTATTGGTTATTCACTAAACAAATACTTACGTTAATATTGTCCTTTTCACTAGTTCTACTCTATGTATCACAATTTAATTCATAAATGTTCAACAACAAACAACACAAATTCAAAACAAAACTTGCGTATAAATACACGTATGAACTTGTTTTGACGCGCATGCAATGTGATATTTGACAGTGATTCCCCGCGGCCTATGCAAACACGACGACCACTCCGATCTGCTCTCTCACTCAGTCTTCGTAACAGTTCGTTCAATCTCGACGGATGCTCGGACCTTCGGCTTCGGCTTCGGCTTCGACCGGGTTTTGGGCCGAAGCCGAAGGTTTCGCCGAAGGTGGATTTTTTGGCCGAAGGTGGCCGAAGCCGAAGCCGAAGCTTCGGTCGGACACTAATTTCAAGCAATCTAGATAGCTGCGTATTCGCCGGCCTATCCTATACCTAATTGCCATATTTATCCTGTCCACGGATATGTTATTGGCAAGCGATAACATAAAAATGGATCAAAATATCAAACTTGGACAGCAAGTTTTTGATTAGGATTGATTAATTATTAATATTGGCCGTTAATCTCTAAACAGGTTTTATCTTTAGATCTAAAGATTGAAAAAGGGCAAAAAAGTGAAAGAAATAAATTAAAAAAATATATATAAAATGAGCCTATGACACGGACAAAAGTTAATATATTATCAAGCAAGTTTGTCCCAGGCTCCATGGATTAACAATAAGTAAAGTATAGGTCACGGTGCTAGTGAATACCTGTACAGCTAGTAGAGTCCTACAATTAATTTAGAACTCGACTTTCTTACCTTCACTTTCCGCCGTAACGTTATTGCTAGAGCTGTAGTATATGAGGATAGCGTAATTAGTGAAATTCTTTATGTAAAAGGCTCCATGGAAGAACAATAAGTAAACTATAGGTCACGGTGCTACTGAACACCTGTACAGCTAGTAGAGTCCTACAATTAATATAAAACTCGACTTTCTTACCTTTAGTTGCCGCCGTAACGTTATTGCTAGTGCTGTAGTATATGAGGATAGCGTAATTAGTGAAATTCTTTATGTAAAAGGCTTGTGTCATATTATCGTACACCAGTAAGTCTAGAAATGCGTTTTTCTCTTCTAATCCATTAAAAAACGGATAACTTTTGACTAAAGATAACCTTCATCATCATAAACACACATACATGCGTGGACTATTGTTATAATATACCTCAAGAACAATTACCAATTTCACCGCCTCGTTGGTCGAGTTGCTAGTGTACACGCCTAACTACACCAACCAACCGCGAGTCCCGGGTTTGATTCCCGACGGGGCAAACATTTGTGTGATGAACATTTAAATGTCTGCATTTCCGGGTCTGGATGATTATTAAATTTATTCTGGTACTATATAAGTATTTTATTGTATTAGTATCGTTGACTAACACCCATAACACAGGCACAGGCTTACTTTGGGGGTTAGATTCAATTTGTGTATCTTGTCAAGGGATATTGATCAAACCTATTACGTTTCTCGTATATAAATTTTATGATATTTCATCAACTGCTTTTAGAGCGTTGTAAACACAAAAATATTCAATATTAATATTCCATTATATTATTACACGTTTATATTATTTATATATTTCCATATTATAGACACCAAAGATGTTCGGTTGAACGTTGCTACCCTTAGGCTGATTTTAAAAGAAAACGCAGCAGTGAAAAATAATGTTTGCATAAACCCTAATCGGTTCCAATTTACATAACAATTATATTTTAATTATAATTAAGGGTGGCCTTACTCTGACATTCGTGTCAAGGTCCCTTTAGTTGTGAACTAATATTACATTTTAATATTCCCTGGCTTATTCTAATAAAGGCTATTGTATGAAGATAGATATCGTGTATTTAATTAATAGAATGGAAAAAATACCTTCATAACATTGTCTGAAAGGTGAAAGTAGTTTGTAAAATAAGTAAATAACGTTATTAGTAATTCCAAATCTTAATGATGGTGTTATTATTGTTGCATGGTTCAATTGCTAAAGCGTTGGCAACGTAATACAAATGTTGCAGGTACAAGTACTGATGTTTTTTTTATTTTTTTAAACTTTTTTATAATTGTCGATATATAAGACAAACACGGGATCAATGCCAAATATAAAGTGTACATAGTACATACACACGAGTATGCAAGGCAAACAAATAGACAGATCGATATTTTTTAATTAATTTACAGTATATTATATATAATATAAATAATACTAGTAAATAATACTAAATAATAAATAGTAAATTATAATAATGGATAATGGGCGTACTTATTTGTTTTTCGAAGATCCTGTTTATCATTCGTGTAGTTGGACCTAGAAAAAATAATATTTACATATTAATTAATATACAATATACTTGTATCCACACTAACACATTCCTATAACAATAAAAACAAAAATATGTCCGCTCTTAACTAAAAACAGATGTCGCTGTAGTATATTAAATCACGCAAACGTCAAAATTTGTATATTTAGTATTGAATGTTGAGTGCTGAACAGAATTCGTGCCTCAATCTATTGAGTAAGGAAATTATTGGGCCTTGGTAACGCTCGGCTATGTCCTTCGGGGCGATCGTATTTTTGTTGGGTACAGGTCGTCCCCTTGAGGCGCAAACCTACTTTGTTCGTGCCTCGGGTGAAGCGATCTGCCCTCATAATGTCTGCTTATCTTAGTGCTTTCATAACATGTGTTGCTAAACTATTTATTTTACGAAATTTGTTCCACGTTGGAACTTGGAACTTCCACGATACATCTGTTAAGTGTTAACCAACAGTTCCAGAAAAATGTTCCGCTACTGGATTCTGGAACATACCTTGACGTATGCATTACGCAAATAACAAACATTCACATAAAAATGTTCAATAACCCCGAAAAAAGATATGTAATGCTAGCAACCCTCTCTAATTTTGGTCACCTCAACTTTCAAATAAAAAATCCGCATCAATTAATAAATTTTGTTGTCATTTTGACATTGAAGACTGGGCGAATAAAAAATGTGAAACTAGCCCTATCATGATATGAATTTGAAAATCGTATAAAAAGAATTAGAATTCAATGTGAATTCTAATTCTTGAATGATTTTTTTAATTAACATCATATTTATGATTTCATTTTAGTGCTTCAGAGATGTGCGTATATCCAACACTGAGCGGAACAACCGGAACTGTTCCAACAATTGCGAGATAACAGGTAGGTTACATTTGTTTTCTTTTTTTTTTTTATGATATTGGAAGGCAAACAAGCAGACGGTTTTCCTGTTGGTAAGAAATTCTCGCCGCTTAGAGACACCAAAGGTGGTAATGGTGCGTTGCCAACCTGAGGGGATGTTAAGCCTCGAGTAAAGGTAAGTTTACCGGCTACCTTACCCTCCAAACCGGAACACGTCATGAGGTTATGGCGGCAGGAATAGGTAAGGCGGTGGCACCAATCCGGGTGAGTCGCTGCGGAACTCTACCACCTAGTCTGCTCGCCTTGTACGAGCTGCCTGGCAGGAAGGCATATGGTCGATTCTGCAAAGGAGCCCGGACCAACACGGGGTGTCTCACTAGTCACTTCTATATTGTTTTTAGACATACCTATGACCTACCCTGACTGTGCCTGACCCTGCGTGCTATACGTGGCGCTGCATCCTTAAATGATCTCATAATAAATATAAATATTTAAAATATTTCAAAGTTAAAGTAAACCAGGTTGTAAATAGATATCAATATGTATATTTTAAAACGTATTAGCCTTAACATGAAAAATTAAGAGTGTGATTTCAAAATTATTGTTTTCACAAGCGCTTTGAAGTAAATAGACAACCAAAATTTTTAATTTTTTTGTCGGTCTTGTTATCGTTGCTCGAAATTCGATTTAATTTTTGAAAGAAATCAAATCGAATTTAAAATGATTTATACAAACAGACTGGGTATACAAATTAGGGATGCAACGGAGGTAATCGGTTAAAAAAACCGGAGTCGGAGGCAGAATTTTTAAAGTTGACTTATCGGATTCCGAACCTGCATTGGAGTCGAAGTCAGAGGTAGTTTGGTTACATTAGAAATATGTTTTATTTAATAGTAAATAAAAACAATAATAAACACTTTAACATTATTAAAATACCTACTTTTATACTTTTACCCCGTGTTGGTCCGGGCTCCTTTGTAGAATAGACCATCTACCTTCCTGTGCCAGGCAGCTCGTAAAAGGCGAGAATAGGCTTCCCGTCACTAACACCGTGACATCTGACTAGGTGGTAGAGTTTTGCAGCGACTCACCCGGATTGGTACCACCGCCTTACCTATTCCTGCCGCTATAACGTCATGACGTGTTCCGGTTCGGAGGGTAAGGTAGCCGGTAAACTTACTTTTGCTCGAGGCATAACATCCCGGCCTCTGGTTGGCAACGCACCATTAGCACCTGTGGTGTCTCTAGGCGGCGGGAAGTTCTTACCATCAGGAAATCCGTCTGCTTGTTTGCCTTCCAATATCATAAAAAAAAAATTATAACTCTCAATAGAATCTAATAAATTTCACAGTCGATGAAAAAGAAATTTAATAATCGTAATACATTGAGAAATTCGACTTCAATTTCATTACTAAGTCGTGATTTTATAAAAAATTTTTAATAGAGTAGGTCACATGATTCTTTGGTGGTCACATATAAATTCGGTTGGTTTATGAGTAGATATATAATTTGATAGACTCCAAAAAAGATGTTATATATTTCGCGGCATTTTATTGTGAAATCATCTCGGAATCATTAACTACATTTCAGAAATTCATATTCATATATTCATACTTAGTTCAGAAATTAGTGTCGGGTTTTCCAGTCTTACTGGATTAAAATTTAAAAAAGATGTTAGAGAAGTATCAATGAAGTGTCAACAAAAAGTTGTAATCGAATGTTTTTGAAATTTATACGGGACCACCTTGGAATTATGACCTATCTTATAAAAAGAATAATCAGCATTTGTTCGTTATTGACCGACTAATCACGTAACAAACATGCAAAAAACATAACTGTTAAACATTATTTACAAAATTGTTAACCATCGTTTTCTTTGGGAGTAGTAGGATGAAATCTCCCGACGCGAAAAGCGTTAACCTTTCATAACGATTGTTGCTGACTACCACCACTATTTGCTAATCTTCGACTTTCGACTTAAAAAGGCAAAACTTTTTTTTTTTTTCATTTATTTAATGAGGTTTTGTCCTAGTGGACATGTCACCTCAATAGTGCAACTATAATTTAACACAAAAAAATAATCAAAATAAAAAAAACTTAAAATCTTCTTATCTTAACCATACTATAGAGCATTTTGGCGTTCTCAGACAATGGGAACGCCAAAAGGCGAATAGTGTTATTCTCCGAGATTCACTACGTACACATTCCATTAGGATGTGATGGACATCTTCAACGACATCACACTCGATGCAATTTGGAGACGAGGTCTTTCCCATCATAAAAGCAAATTTATTGAATGGAACATGTCCGGAGCGAAGTCTCAGACTTGTGACAGTGTCATTTCGGCTCAAATTGGACTCTACTATCCACGAGTTAAAAAGGCAAAACTGAAGGTGTGAAAAATATCGCGGATTCGATTTATCGATACCGGAGTCAAAGCTTCGTAACATCCCTAATACAAATAGTATTAATTAAGAATCATAAATGTTTAAAATCATTTATTCGGTCAATTTAGAATAATATCCATTTCATTTATTTAACTGAAACGTTCAGTTGAGTAACATTCAAGAGGGTATAATATAAACAAAGAGGTATAATCACTAAAACAATTATTCATCCATATTTATTAAAAGGGTATTTTATCATGAAAAACATACATCCTTTATAAACAAACCTTTCTTCTTTAAAGTATTAATATGTAACTTTTTATTTTTGCACTCAGCGAAGTACACGGTTTTTCTGATGGTAAGAGACAACCGTGGCCCATAGACACCATATATCTTATAGATGCGTAGCTGTCTTGCGGCCGGGTCGATGCCCTATAGTGCAAATCTACCGGCTACCCTACACTCCAGATCGAAACGTGACAGTCATTATGGTGGCAGAAATAAGTAAGGCGGTGGATCCTTACTCGGGCAAGTTGCTGTAGCTGTACAGCACTCTATCACCATTGGTCTTGTTGGTACTAATCTAATATAACCAGAGCTCGCTTTTTACGAGCTGCCTGGCAGAGAGGCAGATGGTCTATTCTACACGGGACCCATATTTAGTTACATTATAAATACCATATCTAGCCTATTTTAAACGGTTCAGCGGATTTAATTCACTTTGCACAGGATATTCTCTGCCTACTCTGTAAGAAGACTTAGCGTGAATATCAGGGTGTATATATAAGAAAACCTTTACAGGTTTAATATAGATTGTTAGGAATCTGTGTGTTATATATCTGTAACTTCTAATTTACAAAATTTGTGTCTAGAAACAAATTACAGAACAATCTGAAAAGGAAAAACCTACCTCAAATCAAAAAAAGGATTGTGTTGTTTTATTAAACCGCGATAAAAGAGAAACTTGATATATAACTATAAAGTATAGACGCCGCCATATTGGCCTCGGCTCTGACGTCACCGTCACGTGACATGCGATACACAGACCAAAAAAAATGAGACGTTGTAATAAAAGTTTCACTTTAAAAATGAATAAATGAAAAAGGACTACGCGTTCATGAACAATAGCTCAATTTACATTTAGACTTTTATCTCTCTCCCATTAGGACATCTTTAAAAAGTATCCTATAGCCTTCCTCGGATCACAGAGTACCCAGGTCCCAAATTTAATAGCAATCTGTTCAGTATATTTTACATGAATCGCTGTCGAGATACAGACAAAAATCTAAAAATGCAAGAGATGTATTCTAGTAGCCTGCATCTAGCTATTTTTAATATCTTTTATGTACAGCATTTAATATTCTACAGTCCTATCCTATTAATATTATAAATACGAATATTTTTTATGTTTGTTACTCCTCACGCAAAAACTGCTAAACAGATTTAAATGAAATTTGGAACACACATAGTGAGTAACTCGGTTTAACACATAGGATCGTTTTTATCAGAAATATTCCTGAGGGACCATTAGCCACGCGGGCAACGGCGCGGGCAATATTTCTAGTATATTTTATATACAGCATTCGATCTTCTACAGTCCTATCCTATCCTATTAATATTATAAGTACGAATATTTTTTTATGTTTGTTACTCCTTCACGCAGAAACCGCAGAACCGATTTTCATGAAATTTGGTATACACATAGAGGGTAATTGGGATTTTCATAAAAGATAGATTTTATATCGAAGAAATATTCCTGTGGGACCATTAACCACGCGGGCAACTCCGTGGGCAACAGCTAGTTGTATTATAAGTACCTACACATAGATTTTTTGTATTTTGGAACTACGGTAGGTACCCTCTGTATACGAAAGCGACTCGCGTTTGGTTGGTTTTATTATGTTAGTATTTGTATAGGACAATAGTATAGTATATCGGACAAAAACACGGAAGTAATATTTTCCAATTAAAAACGAAATTACAACACCTCAGCACTGCCATTAAGAAAAGGGCCACCATTATGGTCCGAGGAAGGGCGGTTTTTAATAGCTAACAATATGTTTGTGAGGGTATGCATGATGGAATTATATGCCTTGATATAATTGTATATTTTTTACGGGACTTCCCAGCTATGCAAAACTATTAGTTTATGAACCGATTGCAAAAAATGTTTTTAATTTAAAAAAGTATTTTCACGCCCGAGGCCCTGAACTAGGCAGATGTACATCTAAGGCACTCAAATAGATAGAACGACTAGCCGCAAACACAATGAGATAGACGGCACCTTATCCAGGTTCAACAATTCCAGGTAAATTGTCATTTTATTAGAAAACTAAAAAAAAACCGACCCGGTCATCTTATGTTGTCAAGTCCAACACCAAACCGCTAGACCACAGGTGCCATTCTCAATAATAAGTCGATTTTATTTTTTCTATCCTAACCTTGGTGAATGAAAGCGAGAGTTGGGTATGTCAGAAAAAGCATGAGAGTAGAATAAATGCGGTCGAAATGAGAGAATTACGGAACATCTAGATCTGTACGGAACATCTAGAACAATAATATCTGTATATATCTGTATAAGATATATACAGATATTATTGTGTTTCACTTTGTTTCGACACTAAGACAGTATGTATATTCAACCATACTTGAAGTCGGAAACGCACCGTAAACTGTGTTGTCGTAGATTATGTTCATTTTTGCCACTAGAAAATTTGTTTGCTTGTTTTTGAAATGAAATGTTTTTAACAGCGTATAAGAGTAATAATTTGTAGTCACATTTCTCTGTTCCGTTCATTGACCTCTAGTTAAGCTCCACAATAAAACCACTGTATGTTATCGACGAATTTCATTATGCATTATTCGGGTTTATTTTATTTTATAATTCTTCAATGCTTAACTTGAAGAAATAGAGTACGATTTTTCTGATGATACGAGACAACACCTAGGTTTCAGACACCAAAGATGGTAATAAAGGTTAACTAAACTGAGATGGTCATGCTCAGATACTACAAAAAATACTGACTCTGTATCCTCAAAATGGATATGGAAAGCCACAAAAGCGAAGTAAAACAAGGCTTTCATAAATACCCATTTAAGTACACAAAATGTCCACAGAATAAACAAGGAAGTGTTTTTTCAATTAAAAACAAATTTGCCCGCCTTAAGTGCTGTTATTATGGTCCAGAGGCGCTGTTACGACACATGGGACGGACTGGCGATGGCTATTACATAAAAGGCCATCAAATGTATTTGTGGTTTTACAATTAATTCGCGTACATTACCTTTTCTAAAATGACCTTCCCGTCCATATTCCCAAAAAGCTAGAAAGAGGTCAACATAATATAAGAACAGTTCGATAGTTGAACTACGATACGATTAGAGAATTTTCCTTCTGACTCATTTGGATAACGAAATCTTCACATTTTGACTGTCTCTGAATTAAGATACATACTTTAATCATACAGTTACATAATATATAGTAATAATATAATATCCCTGGACAAGGTACACAAATTGAATCTAACCCCAAAGTAAGCAATTATAGGCTTGTGTCATGGGTGTTAGTCAACGATGCTGTTGCATAGAAATACTTAAATAAATACCAGGATAAATTTAGAAACACTCAGACCCGGAAATGCAAACATCTAAATGTTCATCACACGAATGTCTGCCCCCTTTGGGATTCGAACCTGAGCGTCGCGAATGGTCGATGTAGTTAGGCGTATACGCTAGCCACTCCAAACCGTCCAACACCCGGACCGCTCGACCACAGAGGCGATTGCTGCTGGAAAGTATTCAATAGATTTGCATACATGGCCGGTTTCGCCCATAAAGTAACACACCAATAATCGATCACAATAATTAGGTGTACAATATTTATTTACTGAAAATAAAACCTTTTGTAAAAAAAAACACTTATTCTTATACCTGGCATTGCATCAAATTGGACTTTCAGTGTAAAATCTGCAGATATTATCGAGTGTCACATCACTTGATTTAGTTAGGCGTATACGCTAGCCACTCGACCAACTAGACACTACACTAGTTTCAGAATTTCGTTATTTTAATAGGTTAAAAAGCTTTATTACTTTTGCTTTTCATTTTTATCAACGGTTTTATTTTTTTCCCTAAACAAAATAAGTAACACATGTCCAATAAACGCTTTTGTTCTGATAAAAGTTACAGTAACTTTGGCAGTAACTTAATATTTTGAGGTTAAATAATATAATGTAATACAATAATATAATGAGTTAATTTTACTAGGTGGTAAAGTTTCGCACCGACTTGGACGGATTGGTACCACCGCCTTACCTGTTCTTGCCGCCATTACGTCAGTGTTTGCCGTAGACATGTTCCGGTTCGAAGGGCACGGTAGCCGGTAAACTTACTTTTGCTCGAGGCCTTACATCCCGGCCTCAGGTTACCGACTATTGCCGAACGCATCATTAACATCTTTGGTGTCTCTAGGTGGCGTGAATTTCTTACCATCATGGCAGGAAATCCGTCTGCTTGTTTGCCTTGCAATTTCTCTTAAAAAGAAAATGTAAAATTATGATTTTTCCGTTGTCATAAAAGTTTGGAAACCCCTATGTAACCAACCCTATATTATGTGCCTACCTTTATAATGACATTTTCATACGTAATGACGACAATAAGTTATTAATTAAATCTTTTAAACAATTTTCATCACGCATTCCATTTATCAAAAGTATGAAACGGAACGGGTCGGCCCATCGCAGGTGGTAATTCCGGCGACACACGGGTTGGCTATTGTCCAAATCTTCCCGTAGTATCATTAATAATAATTATTCCATAATTAATTAAATCGTACAAAATAAAATTTTGTCTTGTAGGTTAAAAAATTAGCGTATATGTTAAACGCGACAGCATATTTAAGAGTCTCTAGTTCGATTCCGGACAAGATATTGAATATTTGTATGATGAACTATCAGTATTTTAATCTTAACTTGTTTATAATACTTATTTTGGTAGATGTATGCGTCTTTTTAGTGTGTTGGTATTGTTGAATGACACCCCGTTTCCAGTTGTTGGTCCGGATCTTTGTGTAGATCACTATCTGCATCTCTGACTAGCAGCTCGAAAGATGCGATTACGGGTTAAATGAGCCGAGAATTTTTTTTGGGTCTGATGATTTCTTTTACACCTTTCTGGATCTATGTTTATGGATTTCTGTAAATTAGCATTGTTAAACATTCGTGAGCAATGAATGCCCTTCCGTGCGGTCCTCGTGTCGAGCCTGATTGGATGGACCAAATATGCTAAATCTTTTATATTGTGTTTCATATTGGCAGGAGAATATTCTTTTGAAAAGGTTAATAATATAATAAAAGAGTGCTTTAATCCGTACCAAACTCTTAGTAGCTGTTAATATCAAGCGATACGAAGCGATACGTTGGGACGGCTATAGTGACATATAATTTGCTTAATTTAGGATTAGTCCAATTTGTTTTAATTGTCCAGATAATTTTACCTGACGGTAGAATTAACATCGCTTACTAATTCCTATGACCATCACAATACTGGTCACGGTCGTGTTTATATAGGGCAGGATAGGATAGCAAGGAAATTATTAACGTAATAGTATCCACATTTATCAACGATTGTAGAGCACGTTATATTGTTAGTGATATGAGCTTACACTACTTAAAATATTAATTAATTTAATAGTAATATACATATATCTATAATTTTGTTGTTATCACTAGTCGTCTGCTAGCTGTCGTTACTGCTGTATTTGCAAATATCGCGTGTGATAATTTTTTTAACTTTTAATAATGTCTTTTCATACATTCATTTCAATCTTCAGTTGTCGACACATCATTACCATTTTTGGTGTCTTATTTTATGGTTCAAAATAATCAACAATTAAGTGGCTCTGCTGGTGGTAAGTGGCTACTCATATTATTAAAAATAATTTAAGCGCAGTAAAACTACAAAAAGCGACTCCAACAATTTCATTATACTTGTTGTCGCCCATTGGTTAAAATTTGACTAAAATAAATTTGAATATCTTATTGATAAGAAAACCATCTTCATTTCTCAAGAGCAACTACTTTGTTTCCAAACATTTTAGTGCGCTATCTGTGATCTTTTATCGTTATCATCAATTATATTTGTTTGTGTGTGTCAAATGCATGGTAGCGTGGGTAATGTTTTATTTATTGATTTAATGTACTTTATAGGCATTATTATTGAAAATAATTAGCGTTCTGCACTTCTCCTACACATAAACTATAAGTGTGTCAAGTTTTATGCTCTTGAGTCCGCGTAATTTTCGTAAAAATGGGTCCAAAGTTTTTGCTTCACGTATTAATATATAGATACTATTTCTATAAATTTAAAAAAAAGAAAACATTTCGCCCCAGACAGGATTTAAACCTGTAACCTTTCGTCTCAAGCCAACGAATGCTCTAACCAATTGAGCTACTGAGGATTCAAGTCTCGTGGCGAAATTTTTAATTCCTTTCTAACCCGTTAACGCGGGTAGTTATGTCCTATAGATACACAAAAAAAAATACGATATAGATACTACGTCGCGATTTGATAAGTTTTTTTAGAAAGATGAGTCATGATTCCAAAATGGTCCCACATTAATTTTATCAAGATCCGTCAAGCGGTTTTTGAGTTATACTCGTAATATTTGCTTATGCTGACGACCTCATCATTGACAAAAGTCGTTAGATATTAACCGAGTAATCGGATTAGAAACATACAAAATAACCGATATGCAGTCTTATAATTTAGAACTACCTCCATTTTGGAGTCGGCAAAAAACACATAGCATGTTAACATTTAGAATGACATATCTGTTGCCATCAGCCACAATATTAATTATTATTAAAACCGTTTAAAGTATTTTCATAAGCCATGCTATTAATCAACAAATATGAAATCTCGGAGGCGACGGGTCGGCGACGGGTCGGCCCATCGCAGGTGGTAATTCAATTCCGGCGACACACGGGTTGGCTGCGGTCCAAAACCTACGCCGACGCCATTAATTGTACGTATTAATAAAATTAAGTCCATATTGCAAGAGGATATTGCGATTATATGACACTTAGTCTCGTTATTTCCTGGTTTCTTTCTATTTGATTTTTTGTATTCAAAGGGAACGCCAGATAAGTCTGCACATATACGTAGTTAGTATCTCTATGTAGTCTCATCTCATAGTATCAGCTTCAGGTTGGCAACGCAACATTACCATCTTTGCCAGTGTCTCTAGGTGGCGTGAATTTCTTACCATCAGGAAATCCGTCTGCTTGTTTGCTTTTCAATGTCATAAAACAACCTATTATCTAGTAGTCTGTGGTCTGCACGTGGCAAAAATATTAAATGTTTTGACATTCACCGAATGTTACCAGATATACATAAAATGTCGTAGAAATACAGTACTTTCAAATAACACGCTGTACGGCATACGTTCTACTACATTTAAATGTTAGGTATTACAAATTCTAACGAAACTGAGGTACCTACTTCCTTAAATCGTCAATGTGAAAGCTTGTCTATTACCATCGCCTCTGTGGTCTAGCTTTCCAGGCGTTAGACTTGACTGCATGAGGTCCTGGGTTCGACGCCGAGCAACAAAAAGAAAATTTGGTTTAAACTACACTTTAATTTTCCCCATACACACTATTATTAACTGTCACGAGGAACAAAATCTTTGGCGATTTATAAAACTCTGATTACATTATTTAATAATTGGTATTTGTAATTAATGGTTACAATTGATTGCTTATTAAAAACAAAGGATTGTATATTTTCATTTTCCCTTATTATTGGTGCCAAGTTACTTTTACAGCATACCCTGATGACATAAATTACTGTATTGTAAGTTTATAAATTGTTATTTAAAGTTTACTAATAATGGAACTCCGTTCAGCGTCGGCATTAGAAGGCGTGAACTCTTTTGATATCTTGAGCTCAAAATATTTTTGTTTATGATATTGAAATGCTAACAAGCGGATGGATTTTCTGATGGCAATAAATTACGCCGCCTAGAGATACCAACACTAAAAATGGTGCGTTGCTAACCTAATGCCGGGATTTTAGACTAAGAGTAAAAGAAAGTTTATCTGCAACTTTACCTTCCCAACCGGAACACGTCAACGGCAAGCACTGACGTTATGGCGGCAGGAATAGGTAAGACGGCGATACCAGTCCGGGCGAGTTGCAGCGAAACATTACCACCTAGTAGGATGTCACGGTGTTAGTGACGGTAAGTCTATACTCGCTTTTTGCGAGCTACCTGACAGGAAGACAGATGGTGTTCTCTGCAAAGGAGCCCATGCTGCAAATGGTTTTCTTACATTTTACAAAATAAATCTTTTCTTTAATACAAAAAAAGGATTTAGAAAATGCGCCGCCATAAAGTAAATAATTTGTAGGTTAAGCTTCCACTTCTAAGTAAAGCGTCAAAATTTATTTTAAACCATTTTAAGCGTTTTGCACTTCCCTACAACTATTCAGTGCACATGTCCTAAATAATTAAGTTTATGGTAAGCCGGGAATGCTCCTGTTTTGTGTCAACATAACCACAGACATAACGTAAATTTGTTAGTATTGCGTCGTGGTGACCTCTCCGAGGATTAATCTAGGGGCTCTAGAAAGGCCTCTAAAAAGGCGGCTAAAATTTTTAAAACTAAGTAATATTTAATTATTATTTTAACGCTTGTAGCAAAACTATCGGAGTTCGTGAAAGGTTCTGTAATTTTGAGTATTTACATACATACATACATACATACATACATACATATCTTCACGCCAAGTCCCTTACGGGGTAGGCAGAGAGTATCGAGTGCCAGACCTCACGATCCTGACAAACCTG
>NJDD01005688.1:25764-45424 GCA_002245505.1 Calephelis nemesis
TTTTTATGATTTTATTATGCTCTTGCGTCAGTGCCCGCTATTGTAGCTTAATCGGATTTTTTTTAAATTAGTCATAGTTAGCGTCACAGTCGTCAAAAAAGAAACCAAGTAGAATCATCAAGACGAATTGAAAGTACCAAACAGACTTATATCTTCCTCAAATGTTAAAATACTTACTTATTTAGTTAATTACTACTTTCTTTTGGTCTGGGCTGATTTACAGATTGTAAAAGGTGAGCATAGGCTTACCATTCATTATTATCACTGTGACATTTAATTAAGTGCTAAAGTTTCGCAGCGACTTATCCGGATTGGTACCACCGCCTTAAATATTTGTGCTGCCATAACTTTACCACTTTTACGTGATCGGGTTTGGAGGATAAGGTAGCCGATACACTTACTTTTGCTTGAGGCCTAACACCCCGGCCTCAGATTAGCAATGCACCATTACCACTTTGGTGTCTCTAGGCGGCGTGAATTTCTTACCATCAGGAAATTCGTATGCTTGTGTGCCTTCTTAATTATTAGTATATTCATAAAAAAAACTCTTAGGTAAGACCGCTAGTTTCGTGGCCATAAGTAGAGAAAAACACCTCTAACGTTAATTACTTCACCTAATGACGGAGCCAGCTGGATTTGTTCAAATTATAAAACCTCACTGTTTCTGTTTTCAAGATTTTTGTCTAAAACGTTGAAGTGGTTAACGGAATTCCTTATCTAATTCAAAAATTAAAAGCTTGTGGATATAAATATTATAAATGCGGAAGTTTGTGAGTATGTATGTATGGATGTTTGTTACTGTTACACGCTCGAATGGCTGAACGGATTTGACTGTAATATGGAATACAAATAGATTGTACCTGGATATATAGATAACATATAGACGACTTTTAATCGCGATCGCACAACGGGTTTCAATAAAAGCGCAGGCAACAGCTATTGTATAATATACAACTTTGACGTGGTCAATGCTCTTCATTATCATGTTCCGATCTATCGTTGTTTAATGACAATGGATTGAACAATAATTACTCGCTTTTTAACTTGAAACGTATGTATGTATGTCGGACGGGAATCTTGGAAGTTTGAATTACTATCTGTAAAGTAAATAAAGTAAATATTAAAGGGGCTCCCATACAGCAAACGTAATTGTAATAGATAGATGATAGTTCGGAACCCTTCGTGTGCAAGTTCGACTCGCACTTGGCTCGTATTATTTTGACACTAGCCGACCCGTCGAACTTGGTATCACTTGACATTGACAGCTATTAACAGTTAGTGTGAATTAAAGCATTATTTTACCAGTTTTCTTTACAATTTTCTTTTTTTCCGTCATATAAACCTTCTCCTGACGATAACTAACGTTACCAAAAAAGTATTAGCAAAATTGCTCCATCCGTTTAGGCGTGATATAATGACCACGCGAAATGTGGATTTTTTAATTTCCGACAGAAATTATCCTATACAAAAGTCTTTATTTTGAAAATTTCATTAAAAATAAAATGTAACATTATACTTATCAAACGATTTCAAACAACACAAAATTCCGAAATGTTTTTGTCAAATTGATTACAGCGCCAACTGTAGAGATAGAGTAAAATTTAAATAAAATAATATCTGATGCTGCAATAGTAGCGCAGTCTGCCTGATCCAAGGTAAAACATTTCAAAATCAACGACGACTTACAAACAAAAAATAGTAGAAATGACATTTTCTAGTAGACAAAATTATGAATCTAAGCCATTCTCGAAACCCCTTGAACACAAACAAAAAAATTCATCAAAGTAGCTGCAGTCGTTGAGGAGTAGTTTAGTGACACACACACGCGCACAGGAAATACATATAAATATAGATAAATGAAAAAAAAAAAGAAAATATTAAAGAGTTTACTATATCAACATATTTTGAATGAGATTTTTATAAAGTCTTTTGAAAACTTCCGCCAATAAGCCCTTTATTCCGTTAACCACATAAACCATAACTGCACTCAGTAAAGGTTTTACCACCTCAATATGTTGTAGCCGCTTTGATCTGCGATAGAGCCCACATGAAAGGGCTATAAAGGATTTTGTGTAAACTTTTACGATGTTTCATGGGATTAGGGGGTCATCAAGCAGATGGCCGTTCAGTAAGAAATATCTGTCGCCTATTGACACCAATCGTGTTTATGTTTTGTATATAGGTTTGCCAGGCTTCGGGATAAAGACGGCCTTTTTTTTCTTTTTTTTCATATTAAGGCATTTTGATTGCCTGTCCCACCAAAAGTAACGGTGGCCTCTGTATGCTTTTTTTTAATTCACGCGGATCAAGACTATGGGATTGATAAAGTTTCATTTATTAGGATACTGCTGAGGCAGGGTTTATTTATGTATTTTAGATGCATTTTAATATGTTCAATGTTAGGTGTTTTTAAAATCTGTGATAGTGAAATATTATTTTAATTCAACTGGTAACATTACATTACAAAAAGTTAAAAAGTAACATAGCCAACTTTCACTAAAAACAAATCAGTAGAAGTCAAAAAATTAATGAATGTGGAAATCCTATCCTATTAATATCTATTACAAATGCGAAAGTTTGATTCTTTGTTTGTTACTCCTTCAAGCTACTGAAGGTTCAAACTACTGAACCGATTTTTATGAAATTTGGTACACACATTTGGTACTGAACCGATTTTCATGAAATTTGGTACACACACCAAGGTAACTTGGATTAGCACATAGGATAGTTTTTATCATAAAACAATATTCCAGTGGGACCACACAGGCAACGGCGCGGGCAACATTTAGTGATGAATAAACTACTAAGTAGTCTGATTTATAGCAGTGGATTTTCACCAAATAAAACATATCGGTGCAGCGAAGTTAATATTAACTTTAAAATAAGTTAAATTCCAGCAGAAGTTGTCTTTATTCTGTAAAACAATGAGAAAGTTCCGTCTCGAGCAGTTCCAATCCGATTAGGCATTGTCTCTGCCAGTTGTCTCTCAATAGCCTTTCTTTTGTCCAACTCAAAGATTAACTTCTATGCGGTATCTTTGTTAGAAATTACTTGCTTCGTAAATCAGACTTTAATGAAATTAAACACCATACGTTAGTTCTCTGCTTTTTCACGATTTTAAGTATTATTTTAACAGAATAGACATTTTTCGGGTAATTTAATTATTTTTCATCCATAGCTATACTTAAATAGTATAAATAACTTACTTAATAGTATAAATTTAATAAACACCCAGACCCAAAAACGCAGACATCTAAATATTCATTACATAAACGTCTGCACGTCGGGAATTGAATCCGATCCTAGCGGTAGAGTGTACGCTATCCCGTCGACCAACGAGCCGGTCATTAAAGTCACTAGTCAGAACTCAAGAGTTAACAGAAATATAAAGAAACTAAACTAAACTACTGTTTCGTAGTTATAATCTAATATTTACATGATTTATTGCTATTTCTTGATTTATAATTTTTTAGTTGATATTATTTACGGGTGCTTGGTATAAAAAAATAAATTACTCTATATTAAAAATGATTCTTTGAAGTTGATCAATTTATCAGACTTCCTGCATAGTACAAACAACAACAAAAACACATTTTGATTTTAAAACGTATATTGTTTTTGACAAGGATTTAAAAGGTGAGATATTTTTCAATAAGTTAATTATATCAGTGCACAAAAGTTAGTATTAACTCTGATGTAAGTTAAATTCCAGCAGTAGTTGCCTACAAAACATCAAGTAAGATGCTTCTTCAAAAGATTACCTGGTTTCGCATATCGAACTTTTATTATAGTATTGAAAGCAGACGCATTTCCATCACCAGGTAAGAAATGCACGTGGTAATGGTGCGTTGTCAATCTGAGGCCGGGACGTCAGGCCTCGAGCAAAACTAAGTTTTTATGCTACCTTATCCTCCGAATTCCGCTCAAATAATTATCAAAAATAAATGAAAGATTTAAATGACATCTAATAACATAAATTAAGCTAACTTTTCATACAGTCACAACCTCGAGTACTGAAAAGATTCCCTCTCTCATGTCGTTATTTTAACCAACTTCACTTATTGTTAAGAGATTAATGTGCTAAGAGTTAATTTTTTTTTATCTATACTTTACAGATTTTTTTTGTTTCTTTATCCCAAAATTAGCAAATTATATGCCTGTGATATGGATGTTAATGATACTAATACACAAATGATACTAATACACAAAAATAATGAAATACACATCGGGAAAAAGGTAATAAGCACCCAAACACATGAAGAAAGAAAACGTGCTTATCTATATTTAATATACTTATTAGCCTTAATATACCTAAGGTTAGGTACGTATCAGCAAGGAAATAAGATTTTTTATGATAATGGAAGGCAAAGAAGCAGACAGATTTCCAGATGGTAAGAAATTCACGCCGCCTAGAAAAACTAAAGGTGATAATGGAGCGTTGCCGACCTGAGGCCGGGATGTTAGGCCTTGAGCAAAAGTAAGTTTATATGTCACTTTACCCTCCCAACCGGATCACGTCTACGGTAAGCACTGACGCTATGGAGGCAGAAATAGGTAAGCCGGTGGTCCAATCAGGCTGAGTCGCTGCGAAACTCTACCACCTAGATTGTGGCATGTTTATATATCTTTTTTTATTCTGGAAAGATTGTTTTTCTGTCTACAATATGTTAGTATATATTCGATAGTGTATGACTGTTTAAAACCATATTTTTATTTTTAAGCCACAGTTATAAAAAAAACTGAAGTCGATAACGATAAATTTGTAGAGGGGAAACAAATTTGTAGTAATCTACTTTTATATTTTTTTATAATTAAGGCTTAAAAATAAAAAAATGATATTAAGAAATCCAAACTAATATTGTCAATGCGGAAGTCTACAACAATAAACGTAGGCTACTTTTTTCAAATTCAATTCCCAAGTGACTATAATAGGGGATGAAATTTTGTATAAAAATCGTAGCTAGATATCCCACGCAGACGAAGTCGCGGGCAAAAAGCTAGTAAAACTAAATTTTACCAAAAAAATCAAACCAGTATTAAACATTTTGTGGTAAATTTTCTAAGATAACGGAAAACCTTGGTTAACAAAAAGAGGAGTTTTTCAGAGTATATTGTCAAGATACGGCAGAATATGAAGACTACTTTCTACATTAGGATGGACAAATGTATGACACAAGGATAAGAGGACTTTAAAACTAGTTTCAACAACTTTTTCTTTCAAGATATTTATATAGTAGCCCTTGACGAGTGTGAATAAGATTTTTCAAATTTTTCTGTCTTAAAATTTTGAAAACCAAAGGTGGTATTTGGCAGATCGGCTCTTTCTTCCCGTGTTGGTCCTCTTCTCCTCCTCTCTCTTCCTCTTTGTGGAATAGACCATATGTCGTCTTGCCTAGCAGAAAATGGGTCTTTATTAACTAGACCACCGATGGGAAAATGCTGTTCAGCAACTTGCCTGTAGGGATCTACGGGCCTATCTATTCCATAATGACAATGCCATCTTCCGGTCCGGAGGAAAGAAGTTGCAAGTTTACCGGCTAGTAAAATTGCAATATTGGCCTAAGACCCCTGCTATAGGACAGCAATGCATGTGCAATATGTAAGGCTGCGGTTACCCATCAGGGGAGCCGCGTGCTTATTCGCTGTCTTTTGCCATAGTAACTGACTCGACAAATTTAGTAGTGAGAAGGCAGTAATTAGCATCGGTGAATACTGCTTTCTGGGGCCGGCTAAGACTTTAAGGCCATGCTGCCACGTCTAACAGTCATGTCATTACTATATATACACTGGAAAATACACGATACACTTATTTCTTCATAACTATTTCACTTGTGCACTTTAACTGAAAAAATTGAATTAATTACCATCGAAATTAACTCATTTTACTTATGTTTTACACAAAGTTCAATAATTACAAAAAATCTATCATTTTTTATCACGGTGGCGCCAAAACTCGAACAATTTATAGTTTATTAACTACTTACTTATTAATTGTTTAGGCAATTTCTACGAGCTTTTTTCCATAAATATCATAACACTCATAACGCAAATCGGAGATAATGTTACGTACTTGTAACATTTTTTATTTGAAATTAAAGATTTTGAATGTCCCACGGGCTACCGACTCGAATTAAGGGCTTAACAAAATGGCCGCTTCGTGGCATTTTGAAATGCCGTCAGTAATTCGCGAGTTACAAATGCGTCTGTCTATTTAATTAACAAACACTAGAGTAAGTATCAGGAGCCAAAAACAGGCTCGTATTGTAATTTATATTAATTATAATTACTTAATTTAATACCTAATAAAAACCAACTTCGATTTTAAAAGTTAATCATCTACGTACTCAAAAGTTAAGTATTTTTTCGATTTTTCTGGGATTCTATCATCTGTTCCAAATGGAGTGGCGTTGGGACTACCTCTAAAATACGCTTTGTCAATTTTTTTTAAATCAGTACAGAAATGACGAGGAAATCGATTATCATACTTTTTATGGATTATATTACTCATATTGTTTTATCACATAAAATAAAAATATAGAAGTCGAAGATTTACCCTCCTTCTTTCTCAAAATCGGATGAAATGATTTTGTTTTCGATACATAGATTTGTTGCGGGAAAGGTAAAAATCATATGACCTTTTTGAAGCCACTTAAATACCACTAAGCACCATAGATGGTTTATAAGTACGAGTACTTCACCGTCTTATGGCCGAACGAGAGTATGGGTAGACTAGCTCGTGCTAGCTACCCCAAAGACCAGATCACGACAGTGTCATACATTGTCATGACGGCAAGAATAGGTAATGCCTTGAATCCCTGCCTGGAGAAGTTGTTGAAAAGCACTCTACCAGCTACTAGCTACTCTAAAACTTGGTTGATAATACGAGAAGAATAAATTTCAGTTTAAACTTACTAATTCGTAAGGCTTTTCACTTTCAATTTACCAACCAATTTCAATTTACGATTTATCTCGTCATGGCTGTTATTTAACACGTTAAACAGATACAGAAAAGCTGTTAAACAAATTAAATTAATTGGCGTTTCAAAAAACTGGGGACAAGGTCGACAAACACTTAGCATGACTATATCGAGCTTACAATAAAAAAACTTTTTAACAACACCGTAATCTTCAGTACCACATATTATGGTAATTCATTCTCAGTGTAGGCAGCCAAATTATGGAAAAGACGTCCATCGCCATTAGATTGTTCGACTTTGGACTCTTTTAAATACGAGTATTAAGTGAAACAACATTACCTGTCTTAGATCTAGTTACTTTTTGTTGTTACTTATGTTCTTTTTCCTCTTTTCTAAACTGTCTTTTGTCTTTATCAGTCTTTGCTAATATCCATGTAGTGTCAATACTCATGTAATTCTTTATTATTTAATTTGAGCTTAATTTTATGTACAATTAGCTTTCATTGTAACAACCTTTTTACAACACCTGTTTCCTTACAGGTATGCTAGAAAAGATCTCTGAGTGACATAAGCACGCCAACTAACTTTGTATATTGTAACTTCAGTGTAGGGGTAAATAAAAAAATAAAAAATACGTGTGGTATTCGGAGACTGCCGCGGTAAAGCTATTGCATAAGCAGGCATGACCACCAGATTGCGTGGCGAAGAGGGGGATTACGCATGCGCAGTAACGCCGATACAACCAATGCCACCTAGAGGCGAGTTGCTGAACTAAATAGACAAGCGTGATCAAAGTCATTAAAAGTTCTGCTTTTTACCAGTAGATGGTTAAAATAAAAGTATCACCGCTGGGCCGGTCGGAGTAGGGGGTGTTAGGTTATTTTCGTTACGGAATTTCTGGATTCGGTCTCCACGCTCAAGGCCCGTGATAGAAGCTATGCAATAGCTTAATAAAATTTTAACAGTAGCATCAGATACATAATCTAGCGATTGTTGATCGACGCTTACCCTATACGATTTGCATTTGACAAATATTCATGTCGGCCCCACGGTAGCCGCTGGATTAATGGTCTTTTCTTTCGTATAATTGAGCGAGAAATATACTTTGTTGTCCTTTGCAGGGACGCGAGTGGTTTGTATAATGTGTATTGCAATATTAGTATTCTTTTCAACGACGCACGGTTCACATTACAGCTCTTATTAGGTTCAGTCATTAGGAAATATTGGGAAATAGTAAATTCTGTCTGGCTATTGACATCTATTAAATTGTGCCTACATTCTGAAGGTTTCTAAACTTTTATCGTTCTTGTTGGTCGAGGGGTTAGCGTGCATGCCTAACTACATCGACCATTCGCGAGATTAGGGTTCGATTCCCGACGGGGACATACATTTGTGTGATAAACATAAATGTCTGTATTACCAAGTATGGGTGTTTGTTTAATTATACTGTTATTTATTAGCATCGTTGACTAGCACCCACCACAAGCAACCAACTTTGGAGTTAAGCCAACTTAATTATATCGTCTCTGTGGTCTAGCGGTTCAATTGTTGTACTTGACTGCTTGAGGTCCTGGGTTCGAATCCCGGTTCGGGCAACAAAATGAAAATTGGGTTTTTACAATTTTTTAATAAGAAAAACGTTGCTCGTTTTTTTATTATGAATAATAATATTTTAATGTTTAGGTATCTTCACGCCCGTTTCCTCGAAGAGTTAGTCAGATGTATAACCAAGGTGCAGGGCACAAGCACCTAGCCGAAGATACTAGTCCCACAAAGTAACAGGTGGCAAGCTGGCCACAAATCTAATTCAAGGCTAGGTTGTTCTCTTATAAATCGAAATCGAACTCAGATCCTCAAGAAGTCAAGCCTAACACAACAAACTAGACCACAGAGGCAATTTCATATTAACTATGAACCTAAATTTACTTCAAGCATATAACCTGAAATTGCCATATCTTAAGAAAGAAGAAAGTTATGACCATTATTAATATGAATTTTTATGGGAACAATAAATTCATAGATTGTTACATTGAATTGTGTAGTTACGGGTCGTAGTAACTATCAACGGTATCTCTAAAAGAAATTTAATCTATGGCAGCTCAGTTGGCAGAGGATCAACAACGTAAGATTTCCCTGGGTAGGGATTCACCGCCTTATGTATTCCTGCCACCATAACGACAGTTTCACACTGTCATGTTTCGGTCCGTAGAGAAGCAGGTAGATTTTTACATTAAACTTAACATCCGAGTTACGGGACAGCGACACAGTACAAATATAACAGTAAGGTAATTAAGACTAGATGTCAAAAGTACGAAACAGTGTGTATCAAAATAATTGAAGTTATAGGGCTGTCATGTTATTTTATTTATAAAAATAATTTAAATCTCTAGCTCTGTGGTCTAGCGGTCCCGCGTCGGTCTTGACATCATGCGGTCTCGGGTTTGATCCCCGGGTCGAACAAAAAAAAATTAGAAAATGTACATTTTCAATTTTCTAATAAAAATAAAGTTGCTCGCTTTTGGATACGTGCCCGGTTGGCAATAGGCTTGCCACCTACCACATTGTGGAAATTAGTGCCCTCAGCTAATCGTGGATGCCCTAGTTGTGCCTCTGCCTATCTATATCTCATGGCGCAGGTTAATCCCAGCGAATGATGCTCGTGGCATTTTAAAACGATCGCATTAACAACGACGCGACGCTCTCTTTTCAGCTCGCAGTTTCAAGTTATCACAGTACTGCAAAAGCCGTACATAGAGACCTCTTTAACGCGCATATTTGTGTCGTGCCGTTTTCGAACGTTTGAAGGTTGAAGGTAGTTTCTTTACTGTTAATTTTGAACAGGGTTGCCAGGTGTTCTATATTCTACCGAAGAGTTAGGAATTTTAGCACTGTATTCCCGAATTTCGCGCGATGGCGCATAAGTGAGCAAAAAAGAGTTGGAAAATGTCATGGTCGATCTATAACATTTTCTTTCTCTTTTTTGCGCTTGCATTGGGCGATGGTCTTTAAATCTAAAAAGCGATTTGAGCGCACTCATGCTAGTGTGGCTAGGTTTTAGGATAAAGTTAGTTTATTGTATATCATGTCCTACTAAAGCATAAAGTATAATAAGAGTGAGAATACCTTGAGCAATGATACTTTGTGTTGTAATTTAAATCAATAATATAAAGAAAGTCGTGTTACTTACCCTATTTATAACAACTCAAGAACAGCTAAACCGAATTGGCTTAAAATTGTTGGAGGAGTAGTTTAAAACCAGGAGACGGACATAGGATTATATTTATCCAGTCCGACTGCGAGGAAACTAGAAGCCACAACATTTTATATCTACTGATTGCTATCTGCTCGACCTTCGTGGAGTGCTGTCAAATTCTCCTGATGATGCTTCGGTGACGAAGCAAAACGTACGTTGAGTTTTTAGTAGTGTGTGTATGGTTGATGCTAATAAAACAATTTGGTGGTGTATGTTGTGTGGAGCTGGATATATTTTTGAGTTTTTTTTTACTTCCGGTAAGTCCAATTCATTCATATCGCACTATTTTGCCTGTTTTGTCACGCCATAATACGTATACATTTTTTGGCAGAAAATTGCAAATTAAATAATTTTACTTGAATTTAAGTATGGATATCCGCAATGTAACGTCTTCTTCTATCAATTTTACAACATTTTAATTTTCCCCATACGAAACTGTACGGGAGGAACGAACTTCACCGGAATAGCTAGTAAGTAATAATACAGAATTAAGTATATTTTTTGCTTGCTGCGCGGTATTTATTTTTGAAAAACACCTAGCAATACTGATACTTGATCTAATTGACTGGCAACCCTATAGATGATCAAGCTATAACATTAGCTTGTTCGCTGTCTTAATTACTAAAAAACGGAGTTCACTTGTCCAAGTCTCATTCATCATGGAAGGCACAGAAGCAGACGGATTTTCTAATGGTAAAAAAGTCACGCCGCCTAGAGACACCAAAGATGGTAATGGTGCGCTGCCAACCTGGGGCCAGGATCTTAGGCCTTAGAGCAAAAGTAAATTCATTACCCTCCGAACCGGAACTCGTCAACGGCAAGCACTGACGTTATGGCGGTAGGAATAAGTAAGGCTGAGGTACCAATCCGGACGAGTCCATGCGAAACGCTACCACCTAGTAGGATGTCACGGTGATAGTGACAGAAAGCCTATGCTGGCCATTTACGAGCTGCCTGGCAGAAAGGTAGATGGTCTATTCTGCAAAGAACCCCGGACCAACACATATGTATATTTGTAACATGACCAAAGTAGAAGGCAACGGCTAGTATCATGAACAAACTTGTTAAGGAGATTTTACGGATGTCTTTTATAAAGGAGCTGATTCATCTTTTTTATTATCCCACCATAAAATGAATGAGTGTCAGTGATTTATATGTTATTTCCCTAGTTTTTATGAGCATAATGCTGCGGTTTGGACATACATACCTCTATGTTTTCTTAGGTTTTCAAACCGAGTTGATAATCTAAATGAGAAAGGGCATGCTCCGTTGGGTGCGTCATGTGAAAAGAATCACAGATGAAAGATTGACAAAGCAGATATACAATGCGAATGTGGATGGACGTAGGTACGCGGAGAGACCTAGGTAGACATCCCACGTTCAAACTGGGTTTTTTTATCAGAGGGTGGTGGCAAGAGTTTGTATGAAAAGAGTTATGAATGTGGAGGAAGCAGGTGTGCAAGGATTGCCATTTGGCACTCGATACTCTCTACCTACCATGTAAGGAACTTGGTGTGAAGATAACTAAGATAGGTACGTTTGTTGATCTATTCAGCCATTATCTTATCTATAATCATTATCTAATATCTATCGAAGTCCTAGAAATATCTTTAGTAACCTCAGATGACCGTGGTCTGCTACCATCAGAACTCAGAAGAGCCGCTTGTTCGCTATTTTTAACAGACAAAAGAAAAAGGTGGTGTTCCTACTCCTAGGTTCGACTCCTATATTTTTATATATGTTTAATGATTTCTTCATTCTTCTGAACCTTTTTATTTTTTTTTATTATTTAAAGGATTGTACTTCCGAGATATTCTTGTTGCTGCCAAGTCTAGATCTGATGGAATACCAAGTAAATCAAACGATTATATTAATAAACATTTGCAAAATTAGTAGCACTTATATGTACGAGTAGTTGGATGAAGATAATAACTACCTTATCTAAAGTACAGTTAATAGCTACGGCCGATATTAATAACTTTTCTAAGATGATAGGTAGGGCTACTTCAGTTCAGTTAATAGGCAACCACTTATTTTCCAATGATTATTAATAATAGCTTAGCAATAAAGTTGTAGAAAACCTATCTTAAACTCTAGATACGTTATTAATACTGCTCGTAAAACAATATAAAGTAATTATCCTGTGTTTATTCGAGATTCTTTCATGTGCAGGATAGATAGGCAAGCAGCCAGGCAGCTCGACACTCTTACATCACCTAAAGTGTGTAAAGGCCCCGATTATCTCTTACAATCAGAAGCACACACACGTCAAACAACCCTCTTTTCGCCACTGTGTTCTAGTGGTTCAGGTGTTGGACTTGACTGAATGAGGTTCCGGGTTTTTCCAATTTTCTAATAAAAAAATGTTGCTCGGGATTGGATATGTGCCTGGTTGGCGATAGGCTTGCCACCTATCACATTGTGGGACTAAGTGTTTTCGGCTTGTCGTGGGTGCCCTGGTTGTGCCTCTGCCTACCTCTTCGGGGATATGGGCGTGAAGATATAGGGTGTATCTTTTCTTTTTCCGCCGGGAGTTAAAACAGTGATTGTTATTTTTTTCCTAGAAATATACAATCTCTTTGTATTACAGAAATGTCACATTGCATGGAACAAGAAGTCTGCTCTGAATCGCTTTCAAAGTCCGCTGAAGTTAGCTATTCAAAAAGTCTCTGCCGCGCTTGAACAATTTTTAAACTAGGTAAATTAATAAAATTAGAAGAATTTTTAAGATTAGATTTAGGATTTTTAAGATAAGATAAAATTAGAAGAATTTAAGAAGCTTTTTAAATTTATTGCGAACATAATGTAAATATACCCGTATACGTAAATGTGATGGTAGGGCGCTTCATTTCAGCTTATGCCTGCTTTCTATAATTAACGAAACGTAATACTTAAGCTTAACCATTCGTAGTTTGCTCAGAAGTAACGGAGCGTACTCATATTTAAAAACAAAGTTGAATGATGAAACGAATGAAAACGGGCAACCGTTATTATACCTAGTACGAGATCCAGCTGCAGATCTGTTCAATATCGTTCACTTCACGGGTGATGTGATTGCCGCGAAGTAAAGGATATTTTATTTCAAAACTTGATTAACTAAATTTTTCCCGCGAAATTAATAATAATAATAATATGAACACGAAATTCAATAATTATGAAAAACTTCGATCGTATTTTCTCTCGATGGCGTTAAAACTCCCTAGTCTAAGACGTTTTTTCTTTAGTTTTCGCCACTAGCGTTAGCATTTGCCATAAGTCAAGTTGAAATTTACATCAAGCTACCCGTTTAAACAATATCGAGTTAATTAAGAACAATAATTCTTCAAAATTAGTCAAAAGTCGTCAAAGAAAGTCATGTCAAGGTCGTGAGTAAAGCGATAGCCTCATTGCACAAGCTCTTATAGTGAGATTTGACAGCAGCATTGAATGATATTTTGCGGCAACGGGGAAAGACACGTCTACACTAATTTCCTCACGATTTTTTGATGCACTTTCACTGAATAAAATTGAACAAAGTTGCCCCAAAAATTGACTAATTTTACTCAATATAAACGAAATTCAATAATTAAGAAAAAACTATGACTATCTTTTCTCATGATGATGCCAAAACTGCTAGCCTTCATGTTTTAAGTATTGTTTTTATTAACCATTACCAACCAAATGCATATTTACCTCTTACTTAATTAGTTTACTTTAACTTTTAAAGACCTTAAAGGTAAACTTTATAAATCTCTTTAATGTATGTCCCCTGTTTCCACAGTACAGTAATTAATTAATTACGTTTTAATATTAATGTTGTGTTTATCCCATTCGTTAATTAAGATGGATGAATGGGGCCCTTTTGCTCGAAAGGAATTATGACTTTCGAGTTTAAGCCAGGGCTCATTAAACTTTTTTTGGGTTCAATCTCACGTAAGCTTAAACATATTTTCATGCCCCTGATTTTTATGTTGCAAGATTTGTAATAACAGGGCATTATTGTTTTTAACTAGCAATCCTTCCCAGCTTCGCACGGGTGGATGAACTCCTATAGTGGATTACATACAAACATTCTTCTTGAATTACGTTTATTATATTACGTTTCATCTTCTAGCCTAGCCTAGCCTAGCCTCTTACGAGCTGCCAGACAGGACGGCAGATGATGTATTCTACAGAGAGGACGGGGGCAATATTACGTATAGGTATACTACGTTACGTGTTCTATTTAAATTATGCGCTTCGGCTATATTCATCAAGCTATCAATTAAAAAAAAGGCATCGAAATCCGTTTCATATTTTAAAGATCTAAGCGTATATACCTATAGATACACAGAGAAAAGCAACTTTGTTTTTATATTACGTATTGATTGTAAAATTACTTAAGGGCAAGGCACAGTCGCATTAAATTTTTCATTTAACAGTAGCACAGAGTGACGCACTAGTATGAACTAGAATCTATACTTTTCGCTTTCGGCATTTGATGGAATTCCATTGTATACAAATTTTTGTTAAATAAACTCTTGTATTTATCCACAAAACATAAACATACCTACACGTTTTGTGGAAAAGTACAAGAGTTTATTTTAAAAATTTTGACGGCAAATGTCCACATGTGATGATGACCACTCGAAATGGGACTGAAGGGTTAATTGAAAAAATCCAGGGAAAATGGGGGAAAGAATATTTTAAAAACTACACAAATTCAGCTAGTACAATAAAAGAATAAAAAGTTTACAACATACGATGTAAACAAAATTTTGTTAACACGGGGACGTGAGGACTTAAAAATATTACGTTCTTTTTTTCTTTGCTAGCCTCTTACGAGCTGCCACACAGGACGGCATTGTATAGAGAGGACGGGGGCAATATTACGAATATTTATAATATATACTACGTTACGTATAGTTGTATTTTAATTATGCGCTTCGGCTAAATCCGTCAAGCTTCGGAAATCCGAATGTATTTTAAAGATATCTACATATAGTTGTTATTACATAATTAATCATTTCGCTTAAATTTACATTAGGTCAGCCAATTAAAAATAAAAGTATAAAGTGTAAAAGGAAAAAAAAAGTGTAATAAAGCCGAGGCGCATAATTTAAATAGTAGTAGGTACTATATATTTATATCAGGTAAAAACAAAACATACTTACAAAGATTCCGAGCACATTACAGACCTGCCTTTAAATAAATTTAAAAAAAAACATTTCAAATTTAAACTGTGTAAAAAAGTTATTATAAAATTGCATAATATCTAGATGACAACAATGCATGGGATTGATTGCTCCTTAAGCCTAAAATAAATGTTTTGTTATAAATGATTGAAGAGGTAAGATTTCTTGTCTTTTACTAAAAAGAAAACAACCATCTTTGTGGCACAAACTATAACATCTGCCAAAATTGTAGCAATTTTAAAGATGGAAAGCAAAACAAGCACTCTAAGTACGGAACAGTGGGTACATAAGCTGAGAACATTTCGAGGGATGGAATAGGTCTCGAGAGCGGCTCAGGACGTCGCTCAGACCGAGTGTAGGATTTATTCTGAGCACACGTCAATATAATCCCTTTCGGGAACGACCCTAATAGCTGGGCCCCAAAATACGCAATTTTTGAAATTCGAAAATATTGTAGTGATTGCCTTGTGATTTTTATCGACCTTTGTTAATACGTTTTATTTATTTTAAAATAAAAAAACAGTTTTAATTTTTAACATGCATTTTATTCATGCTAAATATTATACTCATCCGTGGCTTCAATGTATGCTTCAAATATACATTTATTAAATCCAAGTCCAATGAGTACCATGTGCCAAATGCCACGAACCTTGCAGTATGCAGGCCTGCCTGGCATCCTCGTAAGTCATAACTCTTTTTATGCAAGTACGCCGATTCATCACCTTCAACTAAAATCCAAACGATTTGGTCTTGGAAAGATCTTGGTCTCCCTAGGTATCTACGTCTAAGATCTAAAAAATCTGAGATCTGGTTTATTACACAAATATTAAGTAATTTTTTTTCATGGAAGATATTTTGAACTTAAAACTAAAGTACGGATTAAATACATTCGGTGAATTTTAAATTTTCGTATGTCTATTTGAAATTTTCCATCGTCGATGATCGTCATTTTTGGACGCGTACAAGGCAAGAAAAGGTTAAAGATATGAATTTTGGTACAACTTTTAAATAACGTAATTAAAAGTGTCTTCACGCAGCGTCTGTATCCCATAAGAAGCGGGCAGAGCCACAACCAGGTTACCCATCAGGGAAGGTGCTTTAGTCCCTCAATATGATAAATGCCAAACCTTACCCTATCCCAGACAATGTTGTTTATAATGTAAATATGTTTCAAAATAAATATTTGATTAAAAAGCCCATTATATCGCCATTTTAGTGGCCTCGTCCTATGATATGGCGCAGCGATTTGTATATGCCTCTCCTGAAGGAATACGTAAGATGGAGTTACCCTTATAAATTGGTCTATAAATATGACCCCAGATAATTCATGGGTCAAGATTGCTTACGGCTTTCATTTGGAGAAAAATGTACCCACCGTGGTTTCTTGAGCATGTACTTACGAAAATATCAAAGGTAATAATCTACATCAATAAATAGCATCGCCTCTGTGGTTTAGTGGTCCAGGTGTTGGACTTGACTTCATGAGCTCCCAAGTTCGATTCCCGGGTCGGGCACTGAAAGAAAATCTGTTTTTTCCAATTTTCCAATAAAGAAATGTTGCTCGGGATTGAATCTGTGCTTGGTTGGCGATAGGCTTGCCACCTATCACATTGTGGGACTTAGTGTCCTCGGCTAGTCGTGAGTGAATTGGTTGTGCCTCTGCCTACGTCTTTGGGGATATGGGCGTGAAGTACTTACTTTTAAGAAGTAGCTAACAAACATCTCTCCTAATGGTAAGACACAAGCATAGCCTCGGCATCATAAGTGATAAAGGCACTTCGCTATATGTACTGTTGTTCAATCTAGGGCTTACTGTGCAAGTTAACGGCCATTTTTCACTCCGGAAAAAAATGACGTTCCGGCTTTAGGAATAGGTAAGCGGTAGATCGCTACCCGAAAAAGTTGCTGTACAGCACTTTACTATCAAAAGACTTGGTAGTAACCAATTTAACTTAAGCTTCCTTTCTACGAGCTTCCAGACTAGAAAGAGCTATATAAATTTTAAGCAATGTAATCAGACCAACATGGGAAGGCTATTCGTAAGATATTGTTTTTGGAGTTATTAAAGCGATTTGGAAATTTTTCCACTGGTAAAAAGTGTTTGAATTGATTATTAAACTAAATAAATTAGGAGGCACTTTAATCATCGTCCTAACATTAATCCTTGTTGTTTCTCATACTTAGAAGCTACACTCCACTACAAGAAAAGCTACAGGAACCAATGCAAATGCAAGTGGTGCATGTAGTCCTTATTAATTAACTAGTACTTGGCCAGTTTTAATCTGATTTCACCCGTGAAGTTTTTTATGCTTAGGCGCCACACCACACCTCAAGAAAAGCTACAGAAAGAAGTGCAAATGAAAGTGGTGCATGTGATCTATATTGATTAACTGGTGCTAGGCCAGTTTTAATCTGGTTTCATTCGTTAAATGATAGTCAGTAGTTTGTATATCTTCTTAAAATCTTTCCACCTTTGGTGTCTAAAGGCAGCGTGAATTTCTTATCAGGAAGTCCGTCTACTTGTTTGCCTACCAATATCACATTTTTTTATTATTTGTTAATTTGTCCTTTTCTGGGGCCGGCTAAGGCTACATTGAGGCCATGCTGCCATGTCTTCCGTACTAATAAAGTCTTTATTTTAGTCATCAGTCACTATTTACAAAGTCATATCAGGGTCTTGAAAAAAGCAGTGGCTTCGTGGCGAAGATTACTTGTGCACTTTATCGGAACAAAATTAAATTAATTCCCATCTAAATTAACTAATTTTACTCATAATTTACACAAAATTCAATAATTACGAAAAAATTGCATCTTCTTTCACGATGGCGCCAGAACTCTATTTTTTTTATCAAAACTGTTCTAGTATCAGACAGCGATAATCATGAGCATAATAAATATGTAAATGTTGAAATAAACTGACATTTGACTTTCAATTTCGAAGGATAACGCGGAAGTTATGATAACTTAATAAAATACCGGGACATCTGATCTGGGGATCATATGATTTAAGGCTTCGATTATGAAAACCCGGAATATTTATTATCCACATCCTTATGATGAATTGCTCTATCAAGTCATGAATCAACGGCGCGTTACATTATTGCGCGTATAGGTAATTTGCACACAGACTTATCTTCACGCCAAGTCTCTTACGGAGTAGACTGTGCATAACGTCACTATACTTGCCTAGTTTCCCAAGTCTCTTACAGAACAGAAAATGCAAGATGTCACTGGCCACGTAGACCTGCCTGGTTCCCTCCACAACCAGTTTCGGAGACTCTCTGCACCACCCTGGAATAAACCCGAACAATTTGATGATGGAATGTGAACATTCGCATTGTATATCAGCTTTGTCAATCTTTTTTCTTTCCACATGACGGAACCAACGGAACGTGCCCTTTCTCAATTTCTACTGAGATGCGTCTTTTTTCGCTATCTTTTCTTATCAAAACGTATTTTTTTTCGTTACATAACTTTTATATATTATATCGCTTGGTTTTTTTTTTATTCTTTAAATTTGATCATTCTCTTTTTTTATTCTTTAAATTTGATCATTCTCTTCGGTTGGCTATTGACGGAGTAAACATTAGAAAAAACATATAGAGTCGAATTGGTAAGCTCCTCCTTTTTTGTAGTCGGTTAAAAATTGTTATTATGTCCATCGTTATACTGCCTGCGTTTAGTCGGTCTGTGTAGAAGCTTTCTATGGAAGAGAAAAAGTTCATTTAATAGAAAACTATCTCCGTTGCTGTCCTTTTAGGAGTTGCATCAGTTCTTACGGGAAGGAACTTACGGGAAGTTGTCCCAGTCGCTGTTTCTAGGTAACACCTACAACGGCAATCTTTTATGCAGTTGTGAGCGAGAGTTAGATATTTTGCTTTGCATAGCATATCTTAAAATACTGTATAAAAATCCGTAGATACGTGATATGGTTAATTAATTATGAAATAAATCCCTCGTTCCCTTATCATAGTAATTTTGCATGTCAAGATAATGTCCAAAATGAGTAGGACTATAAACATATATTTCTCTATAAATTTTAAAGATAGAAAAAAATATTTAAATTATTTTTCTTTCTTAAAAATTTTTAGAAACTTAACCCAAGCACAGGGTAAATGCTTAAATAAATATACCATAATAAACCTTCACATAAACATACATATAATAAACATACCATGATAATAAAAATACAATAATATGTAATATAACACAGAAAGAATATTTGTTGGAAACTTGATGGATACTATACAGCTTCTTATTTCTCGCGCAATAACCAACGTCGTGGTGGCACCTGTATATTAGTTAGTAAAGAACTTCATTTTAAAACTCTGGATTTA
>NJDD01005688.1:46646-75416 GCA_002245505.1 Calephelis nemesis
TTTGCACACCACAAGTTGGTAGAATATGTTGAAACGCTTAAATAATTTTGTAACATCTTTGTAACACTCATATTCCGCAAATAAATATTTTTCTTTCTTTCTTTCTTGTACTACACTTTAATCAAACAAACTATTAATTGATAGAATCAGTCGTGAACGGATGAAACGATTTCGGTTATAATTTGGTAAACCTTTTTTTTGTTAATTGCTGTCAGAAATTTCTCATAAAATATGGAAGTTTATTTTAAATAAATATTCATAGATGACGACTGTCGGATCAGCGAGTATAATGTACTCACTAGCTGACCCAACAATCGTATGGTCAGCTTAAGCTTAACGTCAAAACATCTTAAAGATGATAATCGAATTTCACATTCAGAAACTTTTTGTAACAACAATTAACACAAAAAAATTAGCAAAATTGAGTCATCCGTACAGGAGTGGTACAATGATCAAAGAAAATGCGAATTCGTTTTTAAATTACTTAGAAAAGGAGGTTATATTTTGGACTACTTTTTTTAGTAATTTTGTTAATCGACTTCTCCGTCATTTCTGAAACAATTTTTAACTTTTTTGTGTTTGAAAGAGCACACTTCCTAGGTGATCACCAAGTCTAGATTTGGTAATGCAGTCATAGGGATACCGAGGACAATACTCCTTTTTTGTGTACGTAGATTTTTTTAAGTGATAGGTCAGCCACACATGGGTCTCTGATAGATGTTATCGATATCCAGCGGCTAAAATGTTAGGCCTATTGTACAAGTCTACCAGCTACTGTCTATCCTCCAGACCAGAACATAAAAGAGACATTAGCAGCAGGAATAAGTAAGACGGTGGATCTCTTCTAACCGAGTAAGTTGCTTGACAGCAGTCTGCCACCAGTAATCTTGTTGGTAATGACCTACATTTTAACAAGTGCCTGCCGCTTATAAGCTTCCTGGCAGAAAGGCAAATGATCTATCTACAGCGGACCCGGATCAACACGGGTAAAATAGAGAACACGTAGATGATTTACTTATTGAATTACTAAAATTATTACACAAGATTTAATATTTTGGGAATCCTGATCAAAGTAGGCATATTGCATGGAGATATGTGCAGATGGATAAGCCCCAGGAATGTTCCGATATTGTCATTTCCCGTCTTCGACGCAGTCGATCGTGATAAATAAAATCCTCGTTTCGTTCAAAGAATATAAAACAGAAACACAGCTGTAAGTAAGCAAACCAAATATCTGACCCCCTTGCAGTATTTTAAAAGTATAGTAGGTACAAGGGTCAGACATTTCGTTTGATATATGTGCCGAACAATATTAAACATAGGTAAACTAAAAATAACTTTTATCTTTTTACATAATTTAAAATTTTTTCCCCGTGTTGGTTCGGGCTCCTTTGCAGAATAGACCATCTTCCTTTCTTGCCAGGCAGCTCGTAAAAGGCGAGCATAGGCTTATCATCACTAACACCGTGACATCTGACTAGGTGGTAGAGTTTCACTGCGACTCGCCCGGATTGGTACCACCGCCTTACCTATTCCTGCCGCCATAACGTCATGACGTTTTCCTGTTCGGAGGGTAAGGTAGCCGGTAAAATTACTTTTGCTCGAGGCCTAACATCCTGACCTCAGGTTGGCAACGCACCATTACCATCTTTGGTGTCTCTAGGTGGCGTGAATTTCTTACCATCAGGAAATCCGTCTGCTTGTTTGCCTTCCTATAATATAAAAAAAAAACAATTACTTTTCTGAAATAACATTTTCAGCTTGGCGTCCTCTTTGGCTTTATCATCACTCGATTCTAAATAAATTGTAACTGCATTTTTGGTAGTTGTACCTATATAATTTATACACTACAATCATCACCATTGAGGAAAAACACCCTCAAACTTAAAATATACAGATATTTATCACTGAAATGAGTGAAAACTTGTTTTGACTCAGTAAATAAGCAAACGATACCTAACAATATTAACAGGCGTTGGTTTTATCAAATAAATGTTAGACGTATACATATCAAAACTACTTTCATTTTAAGTAGCAAACAACTTCTTGATCATTAATTAAAAGGCATTGATAAAATCGTAACCTACCTGTTAAAAAGGATCGAAACATTTTTCATTACTGGCCGAGTAATAGTGTAACTAAGATACCTAAAAATCATACAAATATTCAATTTAAGAACCTCATCCTTTTTAAATCTTTTCGAAAAGTATTGGTTATTTTTCTAAAACACGTTTTATTTATTTCTTTTATTCCTTCCTTCATTTATTTTAAAAAACGTTGGCAACCCTAACCATCAAGACGGATTTCCACTTGCCACTTTTCCAATATTATAAAAAACAAAATACTCGGTCTACAAAGTGTGAACTTTTATCTAAGGATTTTCACAAAAAACGGGAAGATATTAGGGTCTAGGGTAATGTTAATAGGATGAAAAGACGCCGGAAAAAATGTACATTGACGATAAAAATAAGCCTCTTACATTATTTATGCTAAGTCCCCGGGATCCCCACGCCGTAAGATTCCCCGTTAACATTGTAATATCGCAAAGCTGGAACCGATTATATTATACTAACCGTTGCCTCTGGCATCACCCTTTCCTTTCCTCCGATCGAGATTTAGAAAAGTTCTATAAAACTGCAAAAAAACCAACTCAAATTTTATAACTAGGTCTTGATGTGATAGGAAATGATAATTACTACATATTATAAAACAAAGTCACTTCCTCTGTCCCTTTGTATGCTTAAATCTTTAAAGCTGCGCAACGGATTTTAATGTGTTTTTTTTAAATAGATAAAGTGATTGAAGTGAAAAGTTTTCTTTTTAAAATAAATATGTATATATTTCATAATCGTGTGAAGCCGGGACGGGTCGCGAGTTTTCTTATAATCTGATGGCTGGTTTTTGAGTTATCATATATTATATGTAATTGATGTATTTGTAATTTCTATGTATTTGGTGCACAATAAAGAGTTATTCTTGTCTTGTTGAGTGGTCTTCGCATCAAGCCTGTATTTGTTAATTCTGTTTTTGTTGTGTTTGTTATCGTCAGGAAAAGTTCCAATAAAGACAAAAAAGCGAGAAAATTGCTAGGAAAATAATTAAAACAATGCTTCAATCTTTACAAACTGTTAGAACCTGTTAACGTCAACCTATGTCAAGTTCGCCGGGTGAGCTAATATATTAATAGTATCTTGACGCTTATATCCCCAAAGAGTTAGGCAGAGGCACAAACAGGGTACCCACGACTAGCCGAAGACACTAAGTCCCACAATTTGATAGGTGGCAAGTCTATCGCCGAGCACACATCTAATCCCGAGCACCACTTTTTTATTACAAAATTGGAAAAACCACATTTTCTTTTTGTTGCCTGAAGAAGTCAAATCCAACACCTGGAACTCTAGTTATAATACATATATTTATCTATTTTATATTAAAAACGGCTTACGAGAGAAATGCAAAGAAATTAATTTAAAAAATATGTTTTTTTTTACAGAATTTGTGTGTTAAGAAGTTGTTACAAACATAATATTTAAGCATACCAACGTATTCTACCACATGGTGCAAATATTCTGTAGTGTGAGTGGGTTACCTTATGGAATGGGATTATGGGATAGTGCCAACTGACAGCGACATGAGAGTAAAAAACCCCTGGATCAAAATTTTGCTGTGAAAACGCGATGTTCCAGAGTTGTAGACGTCTAAGCATCAAGGTGATGTGGGTGGAAACCTCTATTTCGCTCCTTTCTGCGAAGTGGGATCATATTATTTAATTGGGATTTTGGCACACACCTCATTCTACAGGCGACAGAATAGGCACAAAGATCCAATGTCTCTCCGAAGAGGTTCCAATCCATCTGTAGTAGGGTTATCTACCGCTCATCTTTGGGTTCATCAATTGGAGGGTTGGTTAGGGATTACATTACTCAAAATGTGGCCGGAAATAAAATGTGTTGAATTGTCTCTAGTTTTCGTGAATTTTTTGCCATCAGGAAATCCGTATGTTTGTTTGCCTTCCAATATCATAAAAAATAACCTTGGAGCACTTTAGTCATTATTAAAGATGTTAATGCTACCTTTCAAATCGGTTAATATGTTTAGCGTTGTGGTAGCAGCTATTAATATAAAGTTTAGGTATCTACACTTGGCGGTAAAAGTGCGTTTTCAACATTAAACTGGACTTATGACCTGGAAAAAGACACTGGTAAACATTGACAGTGTATTCGTAACATAAGCAATCCTACCAAAATAACATCTGTGTTTGCTACTGTTGTGTTCTGGATTAGCAGTATATAAGTCGATAAGAAGTGAGACAGTTTGTCGGTTAGTGAACCTAAGGTTACCAATAAAACTATTTCTATTGGTTTTAATATTTAGAAAATGAGTCACAATTTTTGTTATCTACACAAATCAATAAAATTGGAGTGTCTGTTAGTATTGTTAAAATATCCGCTTTCGACTACATGTGTATGGTACGTATAACAAAATAACATTTTTTGTATTTATGTCTGTCTGCTTGTCTTTTCCGGCTAATCTCTGAAACAGCTAGATAGATGTTAATGGATTTTTTATTTGCACGTAGCTAGTTATAGTCATGAGAATTAACTAAGGCGACTTTTATTTAAGAAAACTTTAAATTACCTAAATAACATTTCTGTTAAATTCCACGAGAATGAAGTAGCACACACAGTTAGTAAACCCATAAAATGACATTATCCCATTCGTTGGCGATGAGTTCTTCCCATCCCTATGCTAATAAACTAGTAAGAGATTTCCGTATTTCAGTCTAGTTGGAAGATAAACTTGTTAAAAGCAATAAACCAGGTACATTATTGAGGAGGCTGGCGCTGGGGAAATGCAGGTAATGCACTTCCTAAGCACAGCGGGGTCCAGGAGTTATTGCAACGTAAATGTCTGCTGTAATCCTTTTAAATTATACAGCGGAAACCTGCAGGGTTTGAAACTAATTATTAGCTTTGAACTACCTGACAAGGTACTGTAAGGATACGCTCCAAGTTGTCTCTAGAACATCTTCTTTAATATTTCGTTCAAACTGATAACTAGATTAACAAACTTAACATATTAAAAATAAAAGTGTCTTCATGTCCACATCCCTGAAAAGGTAGACAGAGGTACAACAACCCTTAACCCGGGTAGGGATCCACCGCCTTGCCTATTCCTGCCGCCAAAATGGCAATACCATGTTCCTGTCCAAAGAGTAGGGTAGCCGAAGATACTAAGTCAGACCCACAATTTGATATACAACAAACCTATTGCCAATCGGGTACCTACCGACTACCTGCTACTTATGGGTACATATAGATAAACTAGCGGCAGGCCCGGTTTCGCACGGTTATGAAATATACATATAAACCTTTCTCTTCAATCATTTTATCTATTAAAAAACCTCATCAAAATCTGTTGCGTAGTTTTAAAGATTTAAGCATACAAAGGGACATAGGGACTGAGGAAGTGACTTTGTTTCATACTATGTAGTAATAGGTAGATCCCTAATTATAATCAAGTGCTACGGAGCATTCTACCGCTATTCTGTTTGATAATAGATTTGCAACTGTGCTCTCCTTTTAAGAGCTACCAGAAAAGGAGTCGGATATCCTTTTCTACATGGGGAACCTAGACCAACATGAGCTAAACTGTCAAGTAACTATAATCCTAAATTTGAAAGTATCGATAACTCCTACAAAACTTATATTATGTAGCTAAGAACCAACACGTACTCACAGCTATCAAACAAAAAAAACCGCATCAAAATAGGTTTATCAGTTAAAATGTCAAAGACACATACATATACGTCTAACATATACCTATCGTTTCTTTTCCGCCGGGGGTAAAAACTACATTAAAAATATCCTAAAGTAGAAAAAAGGCTGTTTTAGATTATGTATATTTGAACTACTTACAACCAATTAAAAAAAAGGACGAGGTTGTCCAAATCCGTATGTTTTATGTTTATCTCATATGTGTTACCTCATAACTATTAAATGAGTGACCCATTTTGATGGTCCTTTTGTTTGAAAGCAAATGTTCTCCTGTTGATCTTTCAAATTTGAAGAAGTTAAAAGTGGTTTTTGAGTTAATTAATCAATTAATAATTTAATTTCCAACAAAACGTACAATTTGTAGTCGGTTTTTGTATTTTCTGCGTTTTAATGATTAAATAGGAATTTCAGAGCCTAAAAACATCTTTAGAAATATTTCAGAAATAAAATATTATAAATAAGGTGTGTTTCAAAGAAAATATAATTTAAGAAAATTGCTTTCTTTGATGAAGGGGTAATAAGAATACAAATTACAATTTAAACTGAAGGTAGCGTAGACAAAGAGCCAAGTGTATAAAATAAAAAACATTTATTTATTAAAAAAAGGCAAATTTTAAAACTAAAACATTTGTACAAAAGGTCAGCTTATCTCAGGAAAAAGATTTCTCCAGCTCATCCAAAAACGAACCGATATATGATTATGTGTTTAAAAATAAGATTAAAGAAAAAAGATTTAAGTGCTATCCAGAAGCGTATTATCCCTAAGGCAAAGTAGGCATGTGCCTAGGGGCGCGAGAATACAAAGAGGCGCGCACGCGGAAATTTTTGAACAAAAAAAAGGAGCAAAATTAACATTTATATCAAAACATATACACAGTCAGATCTGATTAAACAAGGGCAACATGGATGTCCATGTTCCTTCTGTCCTTGCTTTTTCATCACATATTTAATTCATACCTAAGTAGACGTGTCCTGTTCTACCAAGTTATCTGTGATATAGGGGCGCCAAAGAGGTGTTTGCCTTGGGTGCTCTTTACATTTCATCCGCCTCTGGTGCTATCACAAAACTGGAAATCCCAAAGGGCTCTGGCCCAGAGCGGTAAGATGTGACAGGCGACTAAAATCTCTATACGTCTCCCAGTGCCAAAAAAAAAGGTCTCAGCGCATATATCAACTCGGAAAGGGATGGTCACCGTATCGCCTCGAGCCGTTCTTTATGTTTGTATGAAACTCCATACTGCAACGCACACTAATCGGAATTGTAAAGTAATCGCCGCGCCTCGGAACAGGCTCGCGGTCGGCGAGCCGTGAGCGCGGCCACATACGTAGATTCTACTGATTTAGGCGGCCAAAAGTAAATTTTTAAAAAAGGATGTATAATTAAATTAACGTGTACCTAAGGTAGTACACCGTCTTAAGAATCAGACATCTTCCCTTCCATCCTTCATCGATGTGCTTGAGTCAATGTACATAGGGTCGGAATTCGATAGTCGGTTATCGTTTACATGTCTGTTCTCGGCACTCTCAAAATTACAACTTTTTAAAAGTATATCTTAATCATTTTCCAAAGGATTATTTCTAATTTATAGAAATGGAAATTGATAATTCTGGTAAGGCAAAATGTTTTATAATACTAATTTATATGATTAAAAATATCTTTTATAAACTTATATGTTTTAGAAGACAACCCTATTAATTTGCTTGGTTTTTTGGTTAAATTATTTTTATATGGTAATTTACCGGGTCCGTACCGGTAGTAATTTATTTTGTCTTTAGTATTTAATATATTCGGCTAAACAAAATAAGAAAATTAGCCACGGAATCCCGCGGTTTTTCATTTTTAAGAACGTGTGAAACATAAGAGTCGAAATAACGAAAAATCGTATGTTTATGCTACTTGATATTAATTCAATATCATTTTTATTTTTAGGCAGTCTGGTGCCTCGGGTGTTCAAATAGTGGCTCGAAAATATTTGTATTATCAAACCCAAACCCGAAACTTACAAAGATTAAATGAAAAACTCGATTTCTATGAAAATTATCTTATACTTCAGTGTGGGGTCACTGAGCATACTAAAAAGAGTTTGAAGCAAAGATTTCCTCATGTGAAATCAGAAATCAAACAAAGAAAGCCAACAAGTACGAAGAATTTTTTCTTAAAAACAGCCAGTCTTGGTTAGAAGGAACTTTCGAATTTCCAGTGGAGTAGCCCTCCCCACAAGGTCGACCACTAAAACCTTTTTGAGAGCAATACAAATGGCGGCAATTCTAGCACGAGGTTTTTTGAAAACCCCGAATTAGTTGCTACAATCACAAGAATTATATTTTAGATTCAAAGTTATATTAGAAACGATATCGAGTGGTAACGAAATTGACTTAGTCAAATATGCCGAGTATGCTTATGATATAGAAAATTATATGTAGACCTGTATGGGTGGCACCCATTGACTCCCACTATGCACAAAGTATTAATGCATGATGAAATTATCTGCTCTGATGTGTGTAATATACTTTTGTTATTTTGTTTAGAGTTCCGACCCCCTAATTAGTTGCATGCGACAAACAAAGAAACCTTCACGAACCAAATAGAGAGGTAGTGGAAGAATTATCTGAAGGTGAAGATGATGTGGATTAGTTATAGTACTGTATTTTAATATTTTCATATTTTTTGGTCTTTAAGAGTTAAAAGTTTTTATATTAATTACTACTTCATTTTTTTTTCTGAATTTGACCAAAAGTTACTATTTAAAAAAAATATATGTGTAACTTTGAAAATAAACATGTACTTTTTAAATTACGTTACTTTTTACTTTATAAATCGCATGTCTAAGCAAAAAACACTATAAAATATTTTTGACCGTCTAAACTGGTAAATTTCTACCTAGGTAGGTATGTAGCGCGCGGTGTCATTTAGCTGTAGCCCGTAGCACGTAACACATTTTTACTCATTGCGCCAAAGCTGGTCAGATCATGGTTTCATTTAACTTTTTATTGGGCTATGCTGGCTGGTTAATTTGACGCCTGGTTGACGGCGAGGTGAAAGGCGATACGGTGACGATTCCTTTCCGAGTTCATATGTATGATGAGACCTTTATTCGGAAATATTTACATTAAACTTCCCACGCAAAATAATCTCAAAGTGATTTTTCTTTAAGAAATATTTAACAATTACTTCTTACTCTCTAGTGAATAAAGCTTTCAATCATTGGAAATTTTAACACACTTTTCTTGGTACAATAATCTGCTTTATATTGTTATTTTTTTTTAGTGTCTACTTTTGTGTATTTCCTATTGGCCCTAAGGTTGGCTGGTAGGGTGCTATGAATACTGCTCGCGTTTTGTATTACATACTTGAATTAAGTATTACTTAAATATATACATACATATCTTCACGCCAAGTGCCTTACGTGGTAGGCAGAGAGTATTGAGTGCCAGACTTACGATCCTGACAAACATGTCTAGCGTCCTTTACATTCATAAATCTTTTCAAACAAATTTCGGAGATTCTAGACACCTTCCTCGGATAATATCCGATTGACCTGATCGTGGAATATCAACCTTGGTGTCCTCGGGTACTTACATCCATCCACATTCACATTGTAGGTATATCTGCTTTATCAAATTAAGTGTCGAGTTGAAATAAACGAATATGATATTTTATTAATGTTGAGGATTTTCTACTGCCGTTGGATAAAAAACCCTATCAATGGCTATTGTACTGTAGTTAGATTTCTAATATCTTATGGAAGATCTAAGCAAACTGGATGAAACCCCAAGTCCACAAGTTATAAAAAAATTTAAATTTAAATTTGTATAAGTAGAAAGAACAGCACCTTCCACCAAGCATCGACGACGAGAAGTATAAAAACATACGAGCACCACCTGTCCTCTACATATGATCTATTAAAGGGGTTTAAGTTAATAAAAGCAGGCCCAGTGTCTGCTCCGTTGTTTGGAGGATGCTGAGAAGGGGTCAATGCTGGACTTGACTGCATGAGGTCCCGGTAACGGAAAGAAGCGACACGTCGAAATTTTAAATAAAAAAAATTTAATATTTACAAAAAGTTCAAGTTAAATTAAGTTTACTTTTCCTTAATTTATTTTTATTAATTACTAACTGTTCCAGTAGATTTCATTCCATTCGTCCAGATTGTATTGAAAAAACTGATATTTTTTCCTAGTTTCTTCAAAGTCGATCTCCTGGTTCAACCTACCTCCCCATTTATTTTCAGCCAAATCGGTTACGCCGTTAAGTTATAAATAGTGTAACTAAAACGATTTCCGTTTATATAAATAGATGTATCTCGTAATTCTAATACAACCAAAAGAAATACTACAACTTAACATACAAAGTACGATAAACTTTCCGCGACATTCGACCTATGACTTAAGGACTAAAAGAAAGAAAAGTAGGTACTTAAATTTACGTTGCGGAATCCTAGAAAACATGAGATATTGGATTCGTCAACAAACCAATCCAGAACCAATCCATCTGTCGTATTACAGAAGCCTAGTGGATTATTTCATCTCCCAAATGTATTCTCAATGATACAAAATAAAATAACAATATTTTGTTACAAACACCGGATATCCCGTAACATTTGTCAAAGATTCTGCTTCGTCGATTCGAACGCTTTCGAAAACTATAACGCTCTCGACAAGCGGGTGCGAAAAATGTTACATTTGACGAAAAAGTTACTAGATTTGGCAGAAATTATTGAAAAATGGCTTTGAAAACTTTGGTTTCGATTTCAAATTAAAAGAAACCATGACAAAGCATTCTTTATGTATGATATTGGAAGACAAACAAGCAGATGGATTTCCTGATGGTAAGAAATTCACGCGGCCTAGAGACACCAAGGGTGATTAAGGTGCGTTGCCAAACTTAGGTCTGGATGTTAGGTCTCGAGCAAAATTAAGTTTACCGGCTACCTTACCCTCCAAACTGGAACACGAAGTGACCAAGAAGAAGTACCAACCCGAGTGAGTCGCTGCGAAACTCTACCACCTAGTCAGATGTCACGGTGTTAGTGACGCTAAGCCTGTGCTCGCCATTTGCGGGCTGCTTGGCAAGAAGGCAGATGGCCTATTCTGCAAAAGAGCCCGGAGCAACACGGGTATTATTATTTAAAAAGTGCTCACCATTGTTGTGTTTCAAATGAAGACAACAAAGTGTAGCTAGCGGCTTAATATTTCTAGCCTTAGATAAAACTAGCCAAGAGAATTTTTTTTAATTTAATACTATAACTGTATGTTCCTTATCAAACTCTAAATAAATATGAAATTATAACTTACCTTATAATTCCTATTGCTGCAACCGTACAGTAAAGTTATTTAGCATTAGTTCTCGACTGGTTTTAGATATCGGGGCAAAATTTAACCTTTGCCACTACTTAGCTTCGTCACCATCACACAGAAAATTTGTACCATAAATATCGCCCCTCTGCCATGTAAAAGAATTATAACCAAATACACTTTTGCATTTATAATATTAGTAAGGTTCACAAATTTTATTGATACACGGTACTCTCTGCACACCAGGCAGGGGATCTTGGTGTGAAGATATGTTTGGATTTTTAAGATGACCTGTGCGTTTAAATGTTTCTCTGAGTAGGCCAACTCCGGATTCAAGTTACCTCGTCGCTTTAAATACTGAGTGTTGTTCTGTCTATAATTTCTAAACTACAAAACTAGTAACTTTAAAAAAAACGGCAATATGTAAAACACTGGCGACAAAATAAAAAAAGATAATAAAATCGGACTGTCAATTAATAAGTTATAGACCAATTCACACTTTTGACTTTTATCCCTCATTCACGGTAACGACTTTAGTAAGCGGGATAAAAGTATCCTATAACCTACTATGAAACAGAAGGTAGATTTTATTTTTAAATGGGCTGACCTAATCTCAATTTAAGCGAAATAAATAGATAATGTGTAACAACTTTATATAGATATCTTTATAATACATTCGGATTTCCGAAGCTTGATGAATATAGCCGAAGCGCATAATTTAAATAGTACTACTGTACTCGTTTATGGATAAACGAGGCAATCACACTCAATGTGTATTTGCTCCGGATATTTGTTACAGTGTTAGTGGTGGTAGACAGTAGTAGTGGTACAGTAGTAGTATACTTTTGGGCACGAAAATTACGCACAATTCGACTCTACGCACGTTTTGATTATATTTCATGGTAGGGGTTTTGACTGGTGCGATCAATCTTGATCGTGTCCATATGGAGCATAGTTGTTTTACCATTTTCAACGCAAAACTAATCCATCTTGATCCATATAGCAGGAATAACACCTGTGGATTTATTGCCAGTAAAGGTCCGAAACTCGAAAAATATGTCGCTGTTTTCGGATGTGGCATATAGATGGAGTTGTTGAAATGGGTCACAGAAGAGAAACAGTATTTTTAACCTCCAACGGAAAACGAAGGATATTTATTACAAGTTTGATGTCTCTGTGTGTTTTGTGTGTCTGTCTGTGGCAACATAACTTAGGAACGGGTGGACTGATTTCGATGCCGTTTTTTTGTGTGTGTTCAAGATTAACATCGAGTTCCCGACATAAAACATAGTTTTTGTAGGGGGTTTATTCAACATTTTATTTTTTTGGGACTATCAAGAAAGTACTAATATATTTGTCAGATTTATTTTTATTGGTTATTATCTGCTTATAATGGAAATGCAGGTATAAGTTTTTTATATCATATAATAGCGTTATATATAGTTTTATATGAATCTGGAGGACTCTAGGCAGGGGAATTATAGCAAACTAGCCGACCCGGCAAACTTCGCTTACTTGGCACACTTCTCTATGCCTATTTTGGATACACGTATATATATGTGAAATGATAAGATGACCTGTAATTTCAAATGTTTCTCTACATTCCGGATTTCAAATTATTTGGTCACTAAGTATATACTTAGGGTTGATACGTCGGTAATTTCTAAACAATAAATCTAAAATAAATTTTAAAGAAAGGAAAATACATATTCACTCCATTTGAACCTGTAAACTGTCGTAGCAGATTACAGGTTCAAATCCTGTCATGAGCGAAATTTTTAATTTCTTTAAAATTTATAGAAATTTAACCCAAGCATAGGGCAAGTGCTAAAATAAAAATACAAAACGTATGACTAGGTAAAAATTAAGGGACGATCTGAAATCACATACCTACTACAAATCAAAAATCGAAAAAGTGAAATCGGGCTACACATTTGTGAATTATTATAGTTCGATTTATATTTTAACGTATATTCTTATCCCGCAAGAATCGCTTTATTGAGCGGGGCGGGGTCCGTAATCCTATCTAGAGAAATTTCGTTAAGATCGTAACATCGTAGGTGTGAATCGCGGTCATGATACAGACAAACAGAAAGAAAGACAGACAAAAGTTCTTCTGTTTGTTTGAATTTGAAAATTTGTTCTGGTGCCCCTTTTTAGTCGCCTGAACCTTATTTTTAATGTGCAGAATTCATTCTTCTACATTTTTATTACACTTAAAGTACCTACTTTCAGATAAGAAGGGGGCTCTCGTGATGATAAGGACACCATAGATGCTACTATCTAGACTCTATGCCAATGGTTTAGACCATGTGTTCAAGTCTACTAGATTATCTACAATGTGCGATGGGGTCGTCTAATCCCGACTGTAATAAAAATTGTAAATAAAGTGGTATTAACAAGTGTCTACACAAAGAAAAGTATAAATTCCAATTTCTAAACTATGATTTTAAATTTCGTTTGCGAACCTAAGAACCTCTAAAAAAATTATGAAAAATGCAAATTTTTTTTTATCCGACGCTAATTACAAAATGTGTGGTTATAACGTAAACGCCGACCGCAATCGCATGCGCAGGCCGGTGACGTTATGTCTCGTACTATGTAGCATCGACCACACATCCCAATACACGCCTATTCTTTATAATTTTGCTTTGAAACAATTCTGGCAAATACCTGAGGTGCGGAGAAGTGAGGCACTGCTTTCTTATTGGCCCTTGCAATGATAACACGTCATATTCATAAACAGATATGTAAGATTAGATATGAGACATAATTAATACAAACAATATATTTTATCGATATGCTTATTTTTATTTTATAAAGTAAGAAATTAGAACGGATCATATCGCATTTTGTTATTGCACGTCACATCGCAGCTAGGTATGCAACTAAACGTCTCAAGGTCACACTTTTTTGCGGTTGAGAGTAACTTGAATATGTTAGGTCCTTACATCTGAAATTGGCGTTCAGTAGGGGAGGAACATATATCGAATATATTTAATGTAATATATTTATTTAATCAAAGCATGTACCATCATTTCCTATGCATATTTGCCATCTCATAGGCAATTCGTTAATCCCTCTACTAAAAAACCATTCGAACGGGAATCAATAAAATATTTGAACGTGGTTTGGACTGCTTCTCGACATTGATTTTATTCTTTTGCTAAACGTTATCCAATTTCTTGAAATAGTAATCTTGGAGAAGGGGGATGCTTTTTACATTCCAATTGATGCTCTTCTAATTGAGAAGTCGTCTGTTGTGCGGTATGTAGTCTAGCATTGACATGAAGCAGCAGTGGCGTAAAATGTATAAAACAATCTTCTGCAAAATATTGAGATTTAAAACACTTTATTTGGAATTTGGAATTCGGAAACCAATTCTCTCGTCTGGTTTCTTTAAACCAAATTAGATTTTTTATTTTATTATCTTGTGGATACCTGATATTATAAATGACATACTTATCAAATTGAATTGTTTTTATTCATTCGAGTAATTCTCCACTGAACTACAGAATATCGTCAAAATACTGTAAACAAGTTAGTTTTAAAATTATTTCTTTGAAAGTTTTATAGCATACTGACCGCAACATCACCTATCGGAACCAGTGTTGAATTTATATCACCCAGATAACCACCTAATGCACTTTAAAGAGTGCATTAAAATCGGCTAAAATATTTATGAGTTATTCAATGACATATAACAGTGCCCTCTACCGCGTTCAGTTCAGTAGTTCAGTTTTCCACCGTGTTGGTTCGGGTCTGCTGACCAAAAAGAGCACCTGCCCCTTTGGTAGGCACCCCGTAAGAGGCGAGCACAGGTAAACCAGGTAATTGTCAACAAGATAACTGGTAATAGAGTGGTGTGCAGCAACTTACCTGGGTAGTTATGAACCACCTTACCCATTCCTGCCGCTATAATGACAGTGTCACATTCAAATTCGGAGGGTAGGGAAGCCAGTAGATTTGCATAATAGGCCTTACATACCGACCATAGGACAGCAACGCACCTGTAACGTCAATGGTATGTATGTGTATATATATATATATAGGCCATTATTATCTGTTACCATTAAGTATAATAAATTAAGTGTATGTGTGCTTGTTCGCTGACTTCTCACATAAAAAAGAGTAAGTATCCAGTAGCCAACTCAAAAGTACGTAGAGTAATAAGCTTTTTATTGCTTCTGTTAGTGCTTAAATTTATCGATATAATACATAAATACCTACATACAATACCGTTACATGACCGGTATCCTATTGAGGGTAAATAAATAAAAATGACGATAAAATAGATTTGCACATTAGTCCATCACTAGATGTATTCAAACGAAAGTGTTTTCGGTAAATTGAAGTTCTTCTGTCTTTACCATACCATTTAATTGAAGAAACAGTCATTATTAAATCTATTTTTTATTTTTTTTATACAATAACGCGACAATGTTTACAGGTCACAAACCTGGTCGATACTGTTCATATATTTTTAATTAATAAGCTACATAAGAAAATTTACACTTAATATGTGTTGACAGAAACTGGTTGGTCGATGCGTACCTACTAGGTACGACGTAGCGTGACAACAAGTGAAATATTAACGCGGATTATTTTCAATGAATGTTCATAAAAATAAATAGGTATTACAATTTGGCAGATATTATTTAAAATGCAATATCATATTTCTTAAATTTGGCCGGTCTTTTAAAAGTAACCCTGTACACTTTAAAGGAGGTTTCTGTTAGTTGCAAAGAATATAAATATATTTTAGCAGGACTTGCTAAAGATATGAATAACATTAAAAATAATGTAAATAATAATATTTGTTATAAAGCCCTGATGATGCTGTAACAAGTGAAACCGGTTGGCTATAGCGTAACATAATGTACTAAAAAAAGTGCATAGCGGAAAAGTACAAGCGTTTACCTAAAAACGAGGTGTATACTTACTTATTTTTAGAAATTATATTTAACAAAAAACATCTGAAGAGTAGTGCTGTTCAGCAACTTGCCCGGGTAAGGGTATGGATCATCCTCACAACAATTCGCGCCATCCTATTGATAACTAATGTTCCAGTCTAAAGGGTAGAATAGGCGGTGAACTTGCCAAATAGGCCTGGCATTACGGGCACAGGACAGCGATGCACCTATTATAGCATTTATGGTGTCTAATGGCCACGGTTGTCTTTGAACATAAATATGTTCAGTAATCGGATGAAATTAACATTTTACTTATTTAAAATACCTGTTTATTAATAATAATTTTGATTTTTAAGTATAATGACAGTTAAAATAGAATTTAATAAAGCGCCATCTATCAATCATTTCCAGACCTAAGATTTTTGTTAACTGTCAATGTGTGTAATAATATGCAAAATTAATATAAAGAGGGCACTACAAGAGAAAACATTCAGAGTTAAATAGAAAACTAAATTAAATATTTAAATAGTTGTATGCGTCTGTTATTTGCAGTAAAGCAATAATGATTATCATTATTATCAACCGATTTTGACATTGGTGGCTAAAAACGCTTGTGCTTACATCTTTAAGCCAGAGAAAAAAACAATTAAAAAAGTTACACCCAAACAACATGGTGGATCAGCTGTTTTCATTTTTCTTAGCCGATTATTTATTTCTGTAACGACGTACTGTTATGGTTTTTTAGCCATGTGTAAATTAAAATGGGCTCAATCGCATCGGTGCTGCAATGGCATTGTCAAACGTGTGGTCAAATTAACCCTACAGAGAGTGTAAAATGTTTAAAATGTGGTACAAAGAGACTATCGGGTCATGACAGAGAGGTACCTAAAAGATGTTATACTGGTGATTCTTCATCAGAATACGCTTCTCGGACTGAAAAAAGCGGTGGAACAACCCCTGGTTCTGAGGCTATTGTTGTACCAACAACAAACAATTTCATTAGGTACAGTTTCATTCAATTTATTGACAAGTAATTCCATTGTTGTCTGTGTCAATGAGTATCGATTTTTCGTAGCTGTTATTTAGGTTATATTCTTATTATATTTTATCGTTGCGTGCCTGTAAAAGAAGTTCATTAACGTAATAACTTACTTACAACCTTTTTACTACAAGTTCCAGTCAGTATTTTCACGATCATGTAGTTATTTGGTTCACGATGTTCTTTGGTATGTATTCTTATGTATTACTTAGTGCTTGCATTATAATCCAGTACATTTTATGAGTATGTAACTAAAGTTTCGATTTCATCTTTGTTAAGATCGTAACTAGTGTAGATGTGGTCAAAGTCTGAACTATGTCACACTGCATATTACAAGTTGTTGCTTCCATTTCACCACCAGTAGACTTAACTCTGATGTTTCTGATGGTAGTTAAACTTCTAGTATAAATATATACTAGTATTGGTTGACTGAAGAGTAAGTTTGTCGCTCCTGATATCAGCATAATTTTGCTTGGGTGTCAGTTGGTGCTTACTTTGTAAAATACCTATTATTTAAGAGTATGTAGATGTTTTAATTTTTTTTTAATTTCCTTGTGTCGGTCAAGGGTGAGGGTATACTCTTATCACTACCAACCAACCACGAAGCTCAGGTATATGTTATTAAGTATTTCTGACTAACACCCATAATACAAGCTTGTGATTTGCTTGCTTCATATTTAGTTTCGATATGTGTAATTTGTCCAGGGATATTTATTGTTAATTTTATGTTATACTATTGTAGATGCGCCATGATATTATTCATCCTATTAATGAACATGAACCAAATAGCCCAGGGTTTAGGATAACATATTTTGTACTGCAATGTAATAAATAATGTTTAATGCAGGCACCTAAATGCTTATTTCATAAACCTGCACTTCACTGTTGGTCTTTGTAGTTAGGCGTGTACGCTAGCCTCTCAACCAAAGAGGAGGTACTAGAACTATAAAGTACTAATTAAATAAGTATGAATAAAGACTATAAAGTGAACTTAAAACTTGAAATAATTAGTCAATATTTATCAATCAGACAGTATCTGTCTTATTAGTAAATGTAGACTTTAGTTAAGTTGATATTCTTGTCTATAGCAAATTGCAATAAAGACTAAAACCTTAAGATGACATTATGTTTTGTATTGCAGTGTAATAAAGACTATAAAGTCAATGTAAAACTTGAAGTAGGTAATTTAGTCCATGTTTATTAATACAATTGTAACTGTCTTATTATTAAACAATAACTAAAGTAGAAGTAAACTTGAGTCAATTTTATAATCTGTATCACAGTTTAATAAACTATAATACCAGGTTGAACCTTGTAGCATTTTATTCTATGATTATTAATAATGCAGTTACTGACTTACTATACATAAACAAGTCTAAAATAACAATATATAAAGTACTCTAAGGTTCAAGGTTCATTATTGCACTATAATATCATCTTAATTTTACTCTTCCTTTAGCCTATGTCTATAACTAAGATGGCTAGAGTTTTGTTCTTACTTGTCTGTTTCTTGGAGTGTGGGATACCACCTTCAACTTCTTTTCATTGTATCGGGCAAAATGCTCTGCCAATGTCACATAAATGTTTGTAATGTAGAATTTGTGTTAATTGTAGCATAATGTTAAACAGCCTATTGTCTTGACTGAGAATTAGGCTATCGTTAATGTGAATTCTTTGTTATCTAAGTACCAGTTTCAATAAATAAACTCTCAGTTTAAGGTTGTGTCGATGAGCTAACTCTTTGAACAAATTCAGATATTAAAGATACAATAATTAGTAGAAAAATGATTGTATCATGATAATATTACTGTGATTAATGTAGAGTTTGATTCATTTTCTATGTTTATGTTTAAACATTCAATTAGAATTGCGTTTTTTCAGTCATGTTTTTAAAATTCACATAGTATGTCTTGTGTATAAACAGTAATCAACTGTTAATAAATAAGTAACTATAGTTTAAATGATTGTTATTAACAATCAGCAGAACAGCCAAAAGTATCAACCTTCTATATGTATGTACCTGCTGTAGCTGTATATAAAATAATATGTTACAACCAATTTTTATATTGGTAACTATTTATATATTCAAATATCATGAAAATTTGTTGAGCTATTTCAACGTTGAGGTTTACCACAAACACCATGTTGTGAGATCTTTAAATGAATGATTCACAATTTTGTAACATGTTTTTATTAATATTTTTTCAAAAGGTGTAAGGATGCACACATCAAGAGGGTAATATTTGAATCATAGCATTGGGTCAATAGATTTTGAGAACTCTATTATCTATATTAGGATTTTTTCTTTTAATTCTTTGTTAAATATAAATATAATGTTTCTCCCAATCTTTGAGGAAAGTAGGCCTAATGCTTACTTGTAAAGTAGCATGTTAGAGAAAACTGTTATTTATTATTAACACATTGAGTGATTGAATTGATGTGACATGCATCATGACTATCTTTGGAGTAGGTACATTCATTTAGTACTATCAGGAAATCTACCTGTTTCTGAGCAATTCAAACCCATAATCCATGCCATAGCAAGTATAACGTTCATTTAAATGAAGTACATACAAAAGAAAAACAATAACAGTAGTGTATGTTAGACTTTTTTTTTAATCACTAAAATTTCCAAACTGTTTACAGAGATATATTATTAAATAAATAATTAGCCAACCCATCTTCTCATTGTTTGACAAAAACATCACATGTCTCCCGCTTTTCTCTGCTTGGATTTACATATCCTATTATTTTTCATATAATTTTTTTGTTGAAATGTTGCGAAATCTTTTCTTAATTTATATTCTGAAAAACAAAGAATTTCAAGATTTGTATTCTAATAATTAATTTCATATAAATATAAAAACAGCTTTAGAAGTTAATGCATAATCGAGTAGATATCTTGATTATAACAATCACTAATAATTGCCTAATATTCTATTGTGTTCTGTTTCATTTTCCTTTGTCATTGGCCTCTTTTTTTGAAGTTTTTGTGGTAAACATATTTGGCTAATACATTTATTTTAGGGTTTGGATATAAATTTATTACAGTGTATATTTTGTATATCTGAAAGCGAATTTATGTATTGCAATAGCATCATTGGTTAATATTTTAAGTGTATATGTTCCTAACTTTTAGAATGATCAATTCTAGTATATGATTTTAAAATGGCAAAGGTTTTTATTATTTATTTATTAACCTAATTTCTGATTTGTATGTTGTTACAGCGGATGGTCGTGCGTGGGGTCGGCCCCGCTGGCGAGCCGCGCTTGGCGCTGTGGTTGCGGACTTCGCAACGTCTCCGCCTCTTGGCGCTGCGCGGCTTGCGACGCGCTTGCCCCTCATGCACCCGTTTACAGGTATTATTTCATCAGCTTTCATTTTTTTTATGGACCTAGTTCTTAGTTGAGAGAGGTCCATCTGAAAATGCGCTAAACTTACACGTAACGGAGAGTTTCTTCCGTTATTTCTGCTTAATATAGTAAGCAATAACTGTAACATATTTTTTTCGAATTTTTATATATTTTGGTAATTTTTCTTTGATTTATAATACCTTGTTTGTGCTAGTCACCATTTTGATTTTGACGATTCTATTTCGGGACGGTGATGGATTCAGAGGAGGTATTATATAATTTAAATTTTTTCAAAAATACGAAAATAATGAGCTGACAACATGCTGACAGGTATCACTAGTTAACATAGATACTACCACTTCGATAGAGGTGGCCATAAAGCGTCGACTTAATGCTTTTCCTTAAGATGGATACATAATATAATATGTGTAGATTAGAAAATGGGTACGAAATAGGCTCAAAATATTAATTTTACTTCAGATTGTCCGATGACGAGGATCAGGCTTCAGGGATGACGGAGAAAGACAAATCTGATAAGGGTAAGTCCTTACAGCTTCACTCGCATTTTTATTTTATCCATACCCATGTGCATAAAAGAGCTGCCTCTCCTTTTATGGGTCATAATGCACGTGTCAAATTTTGTAACCGTCGGTGCTAAATTCTGTTGAAGAGTTTTTGAGTAATAAACATACATTGAAATTACCCGAAAAATTTTTCGTTTATATTGGTAATAACATTCAAATATTACTTGTATTTTACAGATAACAGTATGATAAGATCTAACACACTAGCTGTGCCATCATACAAACCTTCTTCGAGTTTGTCTGGTGACCGTCGGTTGAATTTAGACTTGCAGTCGCTGCGATTGTCTCCAACACAAATTACAGATCACGCACATGGAGTAACTCGCTCCCTATCCCATGGTTCAGTCATTAACTCCCAACAGAAATGGTGGAATGTTGAAGAGCCTAGAAGAACAATAAATAGACCCACAAGCCTTATGGTGTCAGAAAGATATGGCACATCCACATATAATCCAAGAGAATCATTCCTAAGAAGTCTTCATACGGTTACAAGAAGGCCTAAGAAAGAAAATGAAAGTAAATCGAATTGGGAGTTGAATTACGTGAAGGAATATCAAAGAGAACAAAGCAGAGCCTTGCATTTAAAGAAATGGGCTTGCAGTAAGTGTACTCTGGAAAATTCTGGAATTCGGACACACTGCGAAGCGTGTTTGTCTCCTAGAATCTCGCCTTTGTCGAGAATCTCGAACACAAGAGGCCTTAGTGTTACTACTTTAGGGAGACATGAGACCTTAAGTGGGAGAGATGGTGCAACTTCATTACCTTCTTCTGGTGGTGTTATGATAACGGTGCCAGATTGGCCTCAAACTGGGAACATTTCTGGAGGGGCATTTCAAAGGTCATTCAGCGCACAGAACTCGCCAGAAACGCGGCCTACGTATAGAAGATCGTTCTCTGAGCAGAACAGTGAGAATCGTCCTATTGGCAAAGTCATTTCAAGTAGGAGGAGTTTGAGTGACTACCAGAAATCTTTAGCAAGCTATTGCAGTTCTTTAGTGAAGTCAGAAGCAAACTCCGATAAAAAAACAGAAGAGTCAATAGAGCTGATTGATAAAGAATGCAGTTGGGATACTAATGCTGAAGGAGTTATCTATGCTTTGCCGAATAAGGGAAAGTATAAGGATTTAAATTTGCAGTTGCAAGTCAATAATAACGGTACTAGGTATTCTTATGTGTCGGTACAGGATACGAAAACTGTGATGAGTAACTCACAGAATGAGGCTTTATATGCGAATGACATTGGTGATGATGATTATGCTAGAATCGATGAACTGCTAGGTGCTGAAAACTGTATATCACCAGTAGGTGAGAGTAATTTGAGGACTTCTCATATAACTACGAGTAAAGATAGTGGGAAAGTGTATAATATGCTGCCATCGATGGGAAAAGTTTCCCATAATCCTCGGGAGTCAACCAAAGTGCCTTCAATCCAGCAACAAACTCCGTAAGTTATTTTTAATATTCTGGTCAGTTGAAATTTTAGATAAGAACTAACATGGGAAGATATAAGATATAAAACATACATTCGACATAAAATATTTGTCTTATTAGTGACAATAAAGTTGTAAAAATGTTCAAATTCATCATTCAGGATAAAAAATGTGGAAATTTAGGTGAGCTATAATATGTGCGTCATACATTGTGTGGTTATTAATGTTAAACTCGTAATCTAGAAATCTATATAATCACAAATAAGTAATTGCAGTGTCTGTAATATTCACTTTTTACTACAGGCATATGAATGTATGCGATACACATATAACAAAATAACATTTTTTACATTTTTTGTATGTTTGTTAAGGCTAATTTCTTAAGAGTCTGAACCAATGTTGACGGGACTTTTGTTGGCAGGTAGATAATGTGATAAGTGGTAACTTAAGCTACATTTATTATTTTTATTTAAGTATTTTAGAAAAACTCTAAATTAACTAAATTACTTTTTTGATAAAATCCACATGGACCAAATTCGCAGTCACAGCTAGTGATGATATAGTTGATGTGTTGTATGACCTTGAACGAGATAGTATGTAAATAAACAAGCCATCTAAGATTAAGCCTTTTGTAAAAGGGTAGGTAGGTAGATGTCGGGTTATATGATTAAAATTCATTACTACATAAATATTTAATGCTACTAAGTACTACTAGCTAGGTAAGTAGGTAGGTCGGTCGGTAGGTAGATAAGTAGGTAGGAAGGTATTTTCACTCAGATCACCTCTGATAAATATATCTGTGTAAAATACTAATTAAATGTCGATTAGTTATTTTTTTTTAATACTAACTGTTCCGGCGAACTTCGTTCCACCTGTTCAGTTTGTATGGGAAAAGTTAAAATGTTTATTTTCCTAGTTTCTTCACACACGAACGAGATAAAAATCCTGTGTCCGTCTCCTAGTTCTTAACTTCCTCCTATTTATAGCAAATTTTCATCTATTTTTAGCAAAACCGATTCAGCCGTTCGTTTGTTATAAACAGTGTAACTGACATAAATTTCTTTCATGTTTATAGATTATTAATTAATGAATGTATTAACTAGATGTCCTGACAAAAAAAATCTGGTGGATTCCAGTCGCGGTGCGAGCGCAACGCGAATGTGGCAGTGCAGTGAATGTTGGTTCGCGTACAATGCGTGGGGCTCCCGGTGCGACGTCTGCCGGAGCGCTAGGCCTCCGCACGCCGTCACACTTGCGCCGCCGCCCGACCGACCTAGGACTAGGTGAAATCATATTCGTTTTAAAAAAAATATTTTTTATGAGATTGGGAGGGAATGAAGCAGACGGATTTCTTGAGACACCAAAGGTAATGCGTTGCCAACCTGAATCCGGGATGTTGGGCCTCGAGCAAAACTAAGTTTACCGACTACCTTGTCCTTCGAACCGAAACAAGTCAACGGCAAGCACGGACGTTATGGCGGCAGGAATGGGTGAACTGGTGGTACCAATCCAAGCAAGTTACTGCGAAACTCTACCACCTAGTCAGTAGTCACGGTGTTTGTGGCGGTAAGCCTATGCTCGCCTTTTACGAGCTGCCTGGCAGATGGCAGATGGTGCATGCCATGGCTGCAAAAGAGCATGGACTAACACAGGGAAAATCTTTTCAATAAATCTTGAATATGTCTTTATAAAAACGTATTACTCAATTATACCTAGATAATCACTCATAAAAATAAAAAATCAATTTTAAATAAACTCGAAAGCAGTAAAATATTAAATAATGTTAATTCGTCACTTATTAGTAAGAAGCCTTGTGTCTGATTTTTATATTGATAGGTAAAAACAAACAGATTTCCTGATTATAAGCACACGCCGCCTTTAGATAGCAGACGGTAATGATGCGCTGCAAATTTGTTGCTAAAATGTTAAGCCTGTGGTGTATCTTTATTCAAAACGGAACGTGATGCTGATCAGCACTAACGTTATAGAGGCAAAACGTGTGAGCCGTTGCAGGATGTTACCACCAAGTCTGATAAAAAATATTTTATTGCAGGAATAATTCATCCTCAGAAGCAAGTGGTACGAAGCCTGAAACGAATCGGAACGACCCGCCCAAGAAACTCACCGTGCCTATAGCTTCCCTGGACCACGACCTCAATAGTGACGAACTTCTCTTTGCTGTTGGTATGTTGAAATATACTGAATGTGTTTACTGACAGTTTCGTTCTGTCATGTTAGTCTTTTTTAGTGTATAGCTTAAATATTCAAATATGAAGCAAAATACTCCGGCTATCTCGCTCATATTATTTATGCTCATATTATCAATGCAAAATAATTACTTTCACATAGAATATATACCTGGTCACAATTATAAATTAACAAATTAATTTGCAAATGGTTTATTGTATAATTTACTGGAATTGACATGTTTATTGGAATTGACATAGTTATTTGATTTTTACGTATCTAATTGAATTAAATTATTTATTTTAATGAATTATTAATTGTATTTTAAATTTAATGAATAGCCGCCTTACCTATTCCTGCCGTCATAACGTCATGACGTGTTCCGGTTCGGAGGGTAAGGTAGCTGATAAACTTACTTTTGCTTGAGGCCTAACATCCTGACCTCAGGTTTGCAACGCATCTTTGGTGCCTCTAGGCGGCGTGGTGAATTTCTTACCATCAGGGAATCCGTCTGCTTGTTTGCCTTCCTATAACATAAAAAAAGTATTACAAATACAGTATAAATTTAATAATAAAAATTACACATAATTTAAGGAATGATGTCAATGATGAATTTAAGATGTATTATTTGATTGTATTAAATTATAAAATATAAATTAATCCAAAAGAAACAAATTAAAATTGAATAATTTAATAAATAATAATAATAATTTTAAAGTTTAATATTTTGATAAATTATAGTAAAATTATTTACATTAGTTTAGACCTTAAATAAAATTTGTGTACCAGTTAAGTCTGGTGAAATAGGCGAAGTATAAATGATTGTTGTAACACCTCCATGTACCCTATTTATACACAAATGAAGAGTTATTATTATTATTTATTAAAAAGCATTGATACAATAGACTCTTTGCGTTCACAAGAATAAACTTGAAAATATTTTATTAAGTCTAAATAAATTGTAGAATCAGAATTAGACAGACTTTATTCACTTTGACCATAATATATAAATGATACTTGTGCGCGTTGAGACTTTAGAGGATGGAAAACAAACTGACACAAAAGGCTTCACAAACCGGCTTTAGGTTGGTAGTGTTAACTATTTTTGGTTCTATCGAAAGCGTATCTATGTTTCTTAACGTTAGGAAATCCGTCTTGTTGTTTTCTTTACGGTGTATAAAAAATATCCATAATTTCAGCTTTTTCTGGGATTACGTTTTGTCTATCTGAAGAGTCGTTTTATACAAGTGTGGTTTTTAGATTCGACCCCGACACCGAGTGTGGAGTCCTCGACGTGGTCGTGCGAGCGCTGCACCCTCGTGAACGAAGCTACCGCCGGCGCCTGCGCAGCCTGCGCGGGATCCAAACCTGCGGCACAACAAAACAACTTCTGGTAATATTAACATCCATCAACATCCAGACAATATTTTTTATTCATAACACTAAAATTTAAAAAATCGACAAAACTTCCATGCAATGCACCTGAGAATAGATCACGTCCCTTTCAACAAAAAATCCTCTTTGAAATCAGTTATAATAAAAATCAGGCAGTTAAAAGTTATGTTGCCACAGGCACATACAGGCTCATACAGATATGTCAAACTTATAACACCCCTCTTTTTAACGTTTGAAAATAGGAGCAGTTGTGATCGTCAAAATAAGACGAATAAACCCACAAAAAAGATCAAATTGTATTATAGCGCGAAAAGAAGTAAGATGGTGCGTAGTGAGTGATTTGGACTTACAGAAGTCGTAGATCCCAAATATATCCAGTTTCATACATATTACACGCCACTATACTTAATCTGTAGTACCAATTTATATAGTGGGTAGAAGTAGTAGGTAGTACATAAACTTCACGAAGGTGGACTACAACAAGTACACTTATTTCTAGCCAGCTAGGCCACCTTTTATTGTATTATTTTTTAATAATATGTAATTTAATTGCAGGACATGCAGTTCTTGTACTCTACGGAACCCATTGTCAGCGAATCTTTGTCTCGCTTGTAAAACCCCACCAGTACCCAAGCACGGTCTACCAAGCGCGTCCAGTGATGCCAGTCAAAGTTCCGGTAAGTGCAGCATCGTGTATGTAAGTCAGCAACTGGAACAGAAACAAATCTCTGACGAAACGGTGAAACGTTGCTTAATTAATAATGTCTTAATTAGCAATCGGAATCAAAGTCAACCTTTATTATTATTTGATTTCGCTGTAGGTTTCTAAACGATGATGATGAGAAATGATAATTTTAGGTCGGAGTCCATCACCAAGACGTTCAAGACACACCCCAGCATTACCCAGGCGAGGTTCCAGGCACAAAACACCACCCCCAGAAACGAAGTATGTTATTTATTTGCTTTAAAAACTGTCGCTTGAGCTTTGTTTGGTTTGGAGGAACATTTTAAATTTAGCTGCAGTAGAATGCGTATACATATGATGAAGTATTATTATTTTATGTTATTGTATTTATTAAAATAGCAAAAAAGAAGAGGATAAAAAGCATCACCTTAAGGTGCGCTGCCTTCAAAATGCTCCAGAAAATCAGCTTAGAAAAAACATCACTTACCAAGTTTCTTTCTCGATGTCCCATTTTGCGTTTTTGGTTTTAGATACTTTTTTAGGTCACACAGGTTTATATTAGCCATCTCAATGTTTTTTTGTTATATCGAGGATATGAATTGCCTCGATGTTTATGATGGTGAAGTCTATGATGAGCTTCTGAACTCTTTTTATAAGGGTAACTTATATTCCAGGGTAGATTTGCTATGTCTTTGAACACTTTGTTTAGAAAGCGTTAGATATTGAATGTTAGATTTTATATATAACTATAACTGCATATTATAATTCCATATCTAAGTCGGTATTGACTTGCTTATGACTGTGATACTTTGGCACCTAACTTATCTGTGCTTCACTTTAAAAGACATGGAATATTTATAACGAGTGACAATTTGTAATAAGTAATGTTGCTATTAATATGACACTCAGAATCGTTTTCTTTTTAGGGACGAAGTAGACGAGTGGTCGTGTTCAGAATGTACTTACGTGAACAACAGCTCAGTCTCCGCGTGCGAGATGTGCCAGTCCGTACGTCCGCAGCTATTGCCGCACGCACGGACGCACGATCTCTCACGTAAGTATACCTTAAGTATTTGTATTACTTATTTCATTTGATTGTGTCGTTAATTAATATTTTTATATAAATGTATGGTTGCAACTTAACTTTGACTTTTAATTTAAAAAATTATAAAAGAGATTTTTTGGTGAGACCAAAAATGTGTATGTGCGTAAATGTGTATGTGTGTAAAAATGTGCTTAAGCCTTGTCGACTTGATCATTTTTGCAGCGGAAGACTCAGACAGCGAGAGACAAGAAACTACACCAATGGAAATTCTCCGGCTTAGAGAAGACAGTCATGCCTGGACTCAGTGGCAGGAAGTTCTGGCGCAGTGTGCTGCGGTGAGTCATGATTATTCAAACATTAGCTGATCAGATCTATTCAGTATCTTTTTAGTTATTTATGATCACTAGGTAAAGTGTACATCAAAAGGCTGTCAAATGAAGTGTTTTATATTTGCTATCTCCTAGTAGACCTGTTTCACGGAGCAGTGATCAGAGTGTATTAGATCTTGTTTAATTTCTTGTATTATGAAGTTAAATGTGAAATATCAAGACAAAAAACTACTTCGAAAACGTGATGAAAAAATATGGTAAACAAAGTTTCTATTTAAATGGTAAAAAACTTAAACGATTATACTTTTATTGTTATGAAGTAGGTATATAATTAATGTTCTCAATTTTTGGCAAAAATTGGTAGTTGCATATTTAAGTACTAAACGGGTTATATTGTAGGTATTTTTATCATCTTTGCCGTTTGGTGAAACTCAATTTAAAGTTATTTATTAATTTTCAAATACTCTTGTACTGTTTCACTAATAATCATACTAGTGTATTTTTAAATTTCACAAAATTAGCCAATCGGTTTCACGTTTATAAGTATCTTCAGGGCAATGTTGTTCTAATTTAAAATCATTTAGCAACACATTGTTAAACGGGTTTCTTTAATCATTAAAAGTGGGATAATTACTTGAATCAGAGTGGCGAGATGTACGTGGACGAGTCGTTCCCGGCGTCGGCCCGGTCCCTGTACTACAGCGGAGCGGGCGCGGGTGCTGGCACGGGTGCGGGTG
>NJDD01005688.1:83358-156035 GCA_002245505.1 Calephelis nemesis
GCCCCGCCACCGCCCGCCCCTCGCGCGCCGCCTCGCCGGACTGCACGCGCCGAGACTCATCACGTAGCCGACGTCTCATGACCCGTGAGATACTACCGACACTCATACGTACTAATAATTGTAACACTTTCCAGGATGTAGGGTGCATTTTCACAATTTTTGAATGAATCGCTCTTTAAAATTGCTTAATTTAAGTAAATCTAATAATAGCAAAATATGAAGATAGGTACAATTGGTTTTGCAGTTATACATAACTGTCATTTCAATACAAAATTCAATTTGACGACTCGACGGCTAAAGGATCAAATAACTCATAATTACATACATATATACATATCTTCCGCCAAGTCCCTTAAGGCGTAGGCAGAGAGTATCGAGTGCCAGACCTCACGATCCTGACAAACCTGTCTGGCTTCCTTCACATTAATTACCCTTTTCATAGAAACACGCCGTTTTAACAGAATCTTGTCACCACCCTCGGATAATATCGGATAAATTTATAATTATTACAATGAAATAAAACAAAGTCGTACTATTTTATATAAAAATAAATTTCACTACTTATTTAAGTACCACGCACAGTCGTGTATACGTCACAGCCACATTGCTTTTTAAGTTGATTGAGTATAAAGAAAACTATGGAAAAGATATGGTTAAAAATACATGATAAACTAATTTTATCGACACAATGTAGAAACTACTTAATAGAATATCCTAAAATTGCTAAAAGTTAGAAATCTTTCGATTTTTGTTGTCTCAAGGTAAGTAATTATTGAAGGAAAATCAGAGCTTATAATCTTCTCTGTATATATGTTTTTTCAAAAATTGTAGGAAATTTATCTCAAATGAATGGAAAGTGCTAAAATATTTGTATTCTGAATTTGAAACTTACGGACACAAGAATCGATACATTAGGTGTTACCTTAATGCGCAAGCCAATAATGATGTTAAGCCAATAATATTTAAACACCTAGATGAGGATGATATCGTACAAGTACCGACTGTGCGTATACATACATTTTAATCTCGCGCCCGATTGTATTAAAATGGTCACAAAATGGTTAAATGGTCACAAATCCGAAACTTAATAACGTCTCATTTTATTAAATATGATTTAAAATAAACCGTCTAACTACAAAAAAAATAGACGTTTGTTTAACTAAACACTGTCTTAAACTTACATTCAACCTACAATATGCCGCAAGTGAATAAATAATATGGCAGCATATTATTGATTGATAATTCATTTTTAGTCAGTATTTAGTAAACCATGTGTTCATTTTTTTAAATACGCAGCAAATGTTTTATTTTATACAAAAGCGATAATACAGTATATTGTATAGCGTTTATAAACGCATCCCTTTATAACATAACCTAATGAAGTGCAGAACTTATTACTTTACATAAAATTAGATACAAAAGCAACACAGAATTATCTTTCTCAAAATACAAATAAATAACAGAAATGCCTTGAGGCAGCATAAACTAAAATGACGCGTATGCAACAACCAATAGCAAACAGATACATGTCGCACTAGCGTCACGCAGTGTTAAGCTGTCAACGTCGTTCAAAATTGAGGTTCCTCTACAAGTACGTTGGCATAATGCATTTAATAATAGATAGAGTGTATTATACCACACGGTGACATTTTTAAAACGGTTTTGCAGAGTCATTATCTCTATTGGGCTTGGGCTTTTTTTCAAAAACTAAGAATCGAAAAATTACACTTTGGACGTTTAGGCTATGATTTAATGTCAGTTTGTCCACAGCCAATCGTATGAACAATACAAACAAAGGAAAAAGTGGAAAGAAAAATCAGAAATAACTATTTTTCACGCTCAAAAAAAGTGGAAAGAAAAATCAGAAATAACTATTTTTCACGCTCAATTGTAATTTCATAACTGATGGCAAAACTGACAACAGACCAACCCTTAAATGTAAGCATTGACACATGAAATTGTATATTAATTATCAAAGAAAAACATATGCTTTCACTTGTTTCGATATTAAAAAAGTTTGCTTAGTATGTGTGAACGTGCTATTATATTTATAATGCACCTGAGAGTTCGCCTGCGTTTTGAAGTTTTCTTTTTCTACAAAAATTCCTTGATTTGTGGGGATAAAAAATAGACTACGTTCATGTCTAGATCATTATGTAATTGTCCTTCATTTTTAGGGCGTGAATTTCGAACAAACAAATGTTAACAATTATGGTATTACTATAAATTTTAAGGAAACAAAAAATTTCGCCCCTGACAGGATTTAAACCTATACTCACTGACGTAGGTACACAGAACTGAGTACCTATAGGACATAACTACCCGCGTTAACGGCTAAGAAAGGAATTAAAAATTTAGCTACGAGAATCCTCAGTAGCTCAAATGGTTAGAGTATTCCGACGAATACTTATTACTTATACGAGTATTACGACGAAGCCGACGCTTGAGACGAAAGATTCAAATCCCGTCTGTGGCGAATATTTTTCTTTTTTCAACATTTATAGAAATTTAACCTAAGCACAGGGAAAGTGCTAAAATAAAAAAAATATAGTATTAGTTGTGGGTTATGGACGAATCTAATTTGACAAAACGAAGAAAACTTAAACTGTATGTATACGCATTGAGATCTGTTATTGACTACGTCAATACAAATGTACAGGGACTTTAAAAAGTCCACATTGAAAATGAATAAGAAAAAAAAGTGATTAAGAAAAAATGTAGTTATTAATTCAATTAACGTACAATGATGGTAGTTTTTATCATACTTTTGATATTTCTAAGGTTGGTTCATATTGACGGGAATCACACGAAATGTTTTTTAAAGGTTTTCTATCTTCAATATAGGCCCTATATATTTTAATACCGTCAATATGAGTGAACCACGCTCATTCCAATACTCATTTTTTTATTAAATTTATAGTTTTTTATTCTTGCCATTGTTTTTACGATAGCTTTAGTTTTACGGGCCTAGTGATAAATAATTGTGCAATATTTTTATGTAAACACATTTTTATATACAGACCTCGAATAATGGCACAAATTGGCACATGTTATGATGTATCTGTGATTCGCAAACTCAAGACCACGAGAATTATCTTTGTGGAAGGCAAAAGTATTAAAAGCTTTCAGATTTTTGTGGTATTGTAACACAAAAACGGACTGATGTCTTGAAAAAAGGCATGCCTGTACACATCAACGATGTTTTGAATAAATTAATATTTTATGCAAAAATTTACGAATTGGTCGAACCCCAAACTAAGCCAATTATATCCTTTGATATAGGCGTTAACGATACTAGTACACAGAAATACTTGAATAGGTACTAGATTGAATAAATGTAGTAAACACCCAGACCCAGAAATATAATTAGATGTTCATCACATAAATCTTTGTCTCCGTCGAGAATCGAACCTGAGACTCGCAGTGGATCGATGGCGTTAGACGTGTACCCTGTAGCAAACTAATTATTTGAATGTTAAGCTTTTTTCTAAGTACATTTAGCCACCGTCTTTCGAACCTAAATGCTGTCGTCATGTCGCCTTTCCCTAATGTCCTCTTAGAATGATCCAGAAATCTAAACTGTTAGATTAATCAATTGGTGGGTGATGGAGTCGTCACACCCTTATTCCAAAATTGTAGTGTTTTGTACCTGTAATATTTTATGTTTTATGTTGACTTACCTGCAAAATTATTAACATTAGTATAGATTAAGTACAATGTAAACATGTAGCACTATTTTTATTGGAAATGGATGCAAAATAGAAAGGGATCGCTACACATATTATATCTATAAAAGGAGGAAATAGTGGGATTATTGTAGTGAATAAGTACTGTGGTGGTAATATTGATTTTACTTGCGTTTTAATAATATGGATAATACATATACAAATAAAGATTATAACGGATCTCATATGTAACTTTTTTAATGATACCTCTTTTAAAATCCACTTATTCTATTTGTCTCTACGCCCTAGAGAAGATCTTTACAATATGTTTACGAAAGCTCAAGTGGTGACAATATTATCACATTTATTAAAAACTAGCAAACCCGGCGAACTCCGATTCGCCGCCAGTTTTTTTCGTGAGGGATACACACTACGTACTGACACCGTTTGCTTCACCACCATGCACAACCATGTTGGTTTGTAGTACATGCTATGTATCAGAGATGTCACTGTATGTGAAAAATGATTTTCCCTGTTTTCCTGCTTTTCTGTTGATTTTTTTTCCTGAATTTTGTTCGCTATAAACTTTACGGAGCCCGAAACCTTTCCGACGAAGGCAAAACCGTAAAAATCGGTTCATGCGTTCTGGACATATAGCGTCAGGAAGGAAAACCCGTTTTATTTTTATATATGTAGATGTAGGAGACAAAATAATCTTTTCTTTCTCTTACTTTCGCTCTTTATTAATAGACATCCCATTAATTTTATACAAATTCTGATGTAATTTTAAAAAGCAAGATTCGTGCTCACACTCTGTAATAGTAAAGAAAATAAACATGCCAGTAATTATGTATATGATTACGTAAATAATCTATTATACCAGCGCTTCTACCGCAACTTTCTAAAACAGTATTATTTCAACACTTCCAACTTTCTACGTCAATCCCGCGACAGTGTTGTGCGTGCATTAAGGACCTCTTTACATTGACACATTGTACTATTTAAATATTGCTGTAAAGTATTCCATTAATCGTCAAATTCTAAACTAGAATAAGAAATAGTAAAGTAGTATTTTGATGTTACAGCCAAAACACACAATTGCAAATAATATAAGGTCGTCTTTGTTTTTTGGTAGTTTGTGGTAATCAAGTAAGTTATTTTAAAATATCACATGAAGCTCAGAAAAACAGTTACGGTACTTTTTTTAAATATAGTTTATTTTTACCTTCCACAAAGCATATGTTCTTGTTGATAAGCGAATAGATATAGATAAATAAGTGCGACACAAAATATTTAGTAATTACATTAGGGAGAAGCGATTTTATAACTTATTTTTATGCTAATAGATATTAAAATCACATAGCGATAATCATGCCTTTAGAAGTTTTGTGTCGCACGATTAGGTATTAAATTTCATTGTGTAATATACCTTATTCACATCGTCGTAAAGATCATAATTGTAGCACGTGTGTGTAGAGTTAATATAAAATAATTTGTACACAAAAATAAGCTTTTGTAAGAAACGTGTCGACAGTATTGGTGAACTGTACTTTCTTGCAGTTAGAGTGTAATAATTAAATAACATGATGCGAAATTAAATGTTTCGACCAATCGCAGCGCACGGCTCAAAGCTGAACGAGTTCTGATTGGTTATTAAATTTTCGTTTGTAAGTATAATTTCGCAATATGTGATTTAATTTCAAGATTATTATTTGTGCCATAGTTAAACTAAGCGAGCAAGGAGGTAGTTTAGATTTTGTTTCAACCAATCAGAAACAGAGGATTGACTATATTTTAATAAAACGACTAGGATTGTTTTTCGAATTAAGCGGCATAGTTTCAGTTTCAATTACATATCAGATGTGGTTGACTTTCAAATAAAACTGAAACAAAAACAACGCAAAGATATCTGTAAAAATATCATTGTAATTTTGAAAGTATCTTTCAACAGTCTGTTTCTGAATGGTCTAATAAATTATTCTAGATTTTGAATTTTAAATCATGTATTTATTTCTTGCTTCAAAAAACATTTAACACCAATGTTAAAATATGTAAAATAATCTTGACAGCTTGATTAAAGTGGCAATTATCAAATAATGTACCGTGTATTTTTAAAACAGTATTTTAGGGTGCTAATAATTTACGTGGAACTGCGATATTATTGTCTGTAATAAGGTCTTTTGGCGTTGAAACGTAATATTTGACATATGGGTAGCTGATAAATTTACACAAGAGGCTTAAAACCTCAGCCTCAGATTCGCAACGCATCTCTACCACCTCTATTCAATCTGTTTTTCAGGCACTCTGGAAATTTGTAACCTTGTTTGTTCTAAAAAGTTACGATATAAGGGCATAGTCAGTTTTATATCTAAATAAATCTGTATTCATCCTAATATAGATTTTCTAATGACAACAGGAAATATTTTTGGTCTTATTCAAGAATCAACATGATAAAAATTAGTATATTATTATAAATTTTAGCTTTTCTAAAACAAAAACTTGTTAATTGTGGGTTCTGTTACAGTTGATTCAAGAAAAGGTTACTTTGCGGAAAACCATACGTAAACCTAATTTAATTTATTTATTTTACGATTTACCGCCAATAAAATTTATACCTATTCGAACAAAACAGGAAAGACCGTTCGTAATTTATGGATTATATTTACTAGAAGCCGACCTCAAATATGTCTAGCATTTTTTTAAAAAAAATTGCTAATTATATGCATAATTTTTGCTCGTGTATTCGTTGTTATTAAGTCATTGGTATCCCTTTATTTAATTTACAACCGTTAGTCTGAAGCAAGAAGTGGATAAATATTTTTTATTTATAATTACCTATATTTAACGTAGGATTGTTTTGTAGGAAAACGACGCTTAATTTGTACGTTAGCAGTTATATGGATGCATGTTTTAACTTAATGTAAGGGAATAAAATTATTTAAATTTGAAGAGCTTTTTTATTATAATGTCGGGCAAACACATCTGACGGTAAGATACAACCGTTGCTATGAGATATGTCACTGATGCGTCACTTTTATGCACAAATTATAAAGACTTATCTGTGAACTTAGACTGCGTGTGCACTTTGAATTACTCTCCTGAAAAATAGGTTTAATCCTCCTCCTGAATAAATTGGTAGCTTTTTAGAAATAATGTTTTGCTCATAATGATGTAACGAACTCATCGCCTCACCGTTTTGAGCAAAACTTTTCATTTGACTTGACTTGAACATTATTGATGCTGAAGTATCGGCATATTTCGGTTGATAAAGTTCTGAGTTTGTGGACGGTTGAAAGTAACAGGTAACCGGGGAGACCAAAGGACTGATTCCGTATCTTTTTAGTGATGATCAATAGGTAAAGTATACATCGAATAGCTGTCAAATAAATGATGTGCTATATATTTGCTATCTCCTGTGACCAACAGAAATACAACGGAGATAGATAATACAAATCACGTCCTTTGACAACTATTTGAAGTACACTTTACCCAGTGATCATCACTAAATAGATACGGAATCAGCCCCCAGAACGAGGTTGACCTTCCACGACTGAATTCGACGGTGGTCAAGAGTTTTAGAAATCTTTGTGCTTGTATGAAGAGTATTAAATTTGGAGGAAGCTACGCACCTCTGTAGAAATCGTGATACTTGGTACTTGTTACACTCTGCATCTCCCCAAGGGATATGGCAAAAATGTATGTGTGTAGGTATGTTGTCTGTTTATTTGTTCACTACCAAGGGCGACAACGGCAGCTTTGGACGGGTAGAGCAATTTCTAAGTTTTTATAGAAATAACTTGCCTATGTTCATCAGCGGTAATGTCAGCTTCTAATGGTTTTTTTTTTTCAAATCGATGTAGTAGTTTCGGAGCCTATTAAATACAGACAAACACAAAAACAATCAAATCTTTCCTCATTAACATTACAGTGAAGATGATATATCAATAGCAGCTCCATCTACCGCAATACAAATCGAGATTGCCATACAAAATTTCAACCCACCCGGTTCATCCGCTTAGTATTTATGTGAAACAGATAAGTTCGAAAAGTTATTTTTACTGCACGGTGTGCTATTACCCATTGGCCAATGGGAATAGCACACCGTAAGTCCCGCGTTAAAAAGAAGTCTACGTTGATCAAGAATAATGTCGGCTTGCAATGATAAAATAATTTTAAATATCTATACTAGTAGTATAAAGCTAAAGAGTTTGTTTGTTCGTTTGTTTGCTTGAACGCGCTAATCTCAGGTCCGATTTGAAAAAATATTTCATTTTTAGGTAGCTCATTTATCGAGGAAGGCTATGGGCTATATTTTTAATCACGCTAGGACCAATACCAGCGAAGCACCAATAAAATAATGTTTTAAAATCGGGGGATTTTTTTCCTATTGAGAGTTGCCGCTACGTGCGTTGCGTAAACGGTTAGTTTCGCAAAAATCATGCATCACAGAAATGTTCCTCATCTTAAGTTCTAAAAACTTAAGATGAGGAACACATAAGTGCTTGCCGTTTATGTGTTCCGGTTCGGAGGATAAGGTAACCGGTAAACTTACCTTTGCTCGGGGCTCAACATCCCGTTCTCAGGTTGTCAACGCACCATTACTACCTTTGGTGTCTTTAGGTAGCGTGAATTTCTTACCAACAGGAAATCCGTCTGCTTGTTTGCTTTCCAATATTAAAAAAAGTACTTAATTTTGAACAAAGTTGCCCCTTACATCATTCGATTTAAATGGATATCTTAGGAAATATCGCAGTTATAATATAACATCACAGCAAAATAATGATCGAGTACCGCGCGCACAAAGTGCAAATCCGGTGGAGAGCCCTGAGGAGGAAATGTACTTATATAAAAATGAAACCTCATTTCTCGTAGCGTGATGTGATACGCCTGAACGTATGGATTAACTTTGCAATTTTTTATTTTGTTGGTTATTGTCAGAGCGGTTCATAAGAAGCGAAAATCCGGAAAAATTTGCTAGAAAAATGGGAAAAACATTGCTTAATTTTTTTCATTATAGCTGTCAGTAGATGATAATGTCAAGCGATACCTACGAAGTTCGTCTGGTCGGCTGTTTATTAAATATATACAAGCGAACTATCAACTGTTTCCTCTTTATGATTGCTGTATTTACCCATATAAAACAAAAGAACTTTGGTGGAAACGTTCTGAATATGTTCGTAAAGTATATACGTTACGGCGGTTCATTTTTATTTATAATTATAGAAAAACATAGATCAGGTGCATACCATCATCACACCTAATCTACATGTATATGTCTGTGAAACCATAGAAATACACATATACGAAATTATAACCCAATCGGTCTAGCCGCTTTGTAGTCGTTCCAATGGTTTCGGAGCCTGTTTAATACAAACCGTATAAAAATGTATGAAGTTCTATTGCCGGAATTGTAATAGTAAGATATAAAAGAAATAAAATAAAATAAATAAAGAACAGAAAAAAAAGAAAAAGTATCTTCAGACTCATATCCCCGAAGAGGAAGGCAGAGGCGCTACCAGTGCACCCACGACTAGCCGAAGACACTAAGTAAGTGATAGGTGACAAGCCTATCGCCAACCGGGCACATATCCAATATATGGGTCCATAGCCCCTATGCCTCACCCCCACTTGGATCCGCCCTTGTGATGCGATGACCAAGGGAAATGGGGATTCGTTTTATATATATAGATCGCCTTTGTGGTGTAGCGGTTTTGCGTCGGATTTGACTTCTTGAGGTACCGAGTTCGATTCCCGGGTCAGACAACAAAAAAAATTGGTTTTAACAATTTTCTAATAAAAAAAACGTTGCTTGGGATTGGATATGTGCTCGGTTAGCGATAGGCTTGCCAGTTGCCACCTATCACATTTTGGGACTTAGTGTCTTCGGCTAGTCGTGGTGCCCTGGTTGTGTCTACCTATTCCTAACGCCATAACGGTAACCTGTGGTGTTCTTTACTTCCGGTAGCCTGTCGACTTGCCTACGGCCTGGGTTAACGCCATTAAGATACTGACACACCAGTAACGTCTACGATGTGTATAGACAATTGTCTCTTATCTTTAATTTCTATTGTACACATGTTGCTATCTTCTAACATAAAAACAATTGTATGTTTGTCTACCAAAAATTGACCTAAAAATTGTATGAGTACCTGTAGGTAAGCAAGTATAGTACCTACTACTACGTAAATTATGCGCTTCGGCTTTACACTTTTTACACTTTATACTTTTATTTTAAACTAGCTGCTCCGGCGAACTTCGTTCCACCCGTTCAGTTTGTATGGGAATCATTAAAATATTGTTTTCCCATTTTCCCTACAAATTTTCCCAGTTTTTCTCTTGATAAGAACCTTGTCCTGGCAATAACTAACACAGTACAAAAAGAATTAGCCAAATCGGTCCAGTCATTCGGAAGTTATGCGCTTACCAACACACTTAGCGATTCATTTTTATATTATAGATTGGCTGACCTAATCTAAATTTAGGCAAAATTATTAATTATGTAAAAACAACTCTACTAGTGGTCGCCCATTGGTCGAAATTCGAGCATAATACATTTTAATATCTTGTTGATAAGAATGTTATCTTCATTTCTCAAGACCAAATACTATGATTACCTATAGTAGGTATAGTTTGTGCGCCATATATGATATTTTATCGTTATCGTCAATATTTTTGTTTGTGTGTGTCAAATGGATGGTAGTGTCTGTAATGTTTTATTTATTAAATTTACTTTATAAGCATTATTATTGAAAAATATTAGCGTTCTGCACTTCTCCTACACATAAACTATAAGTATGCCAAATTTTATGCCCCTGCGTCTTCGCAATTTTCGTAAAAAGGGGTCCAAAGTTTTGGCATCACGCATTAATATATTATAGATAAATAAATAAAAAAATTGTGTGTGTACTTATGTACACGCGTTAGAAGTTATACTTTTTCGGCGTAATAAGATAAAAATCTTTAATAAAATTTCATCTTTTGCCTTATTTTACATTTGTAGACAAAATGTCACTAACCATAGAAAAAAGCTATTTAATACATCAAAAGTTTTATTATAATGCATTATTTAGTTAAATAAAGTTTATTTAATATTTAATAAAAATATCAGAAAAAACTAAAATGTTATCTATAGCTAACTTCATCATGTCGGTTTTTCGTGACGGTGTGCGCGCGCATTGTAAAAATTTACCCTCATCATTTTTTCCTAACGCGCCAAGAGAAGTATAACTTCAATAAATCTTATTAATATTATAAATGCGAAAGTTTGTATGTATGGATGTATGGATGTATGGATGTTTGTTACTCTTTCACGCAAAATCTACGAAGCCGATTACGATGAAATTTGGTATGTAGGTAGCTGAAGACCCAGAATAACATAATATACAGGCCCCTCTTCCCCACTGGGCACTATGGGCACGTGCCCAGGGCCCCGCAATCGACTGGGGCCCCGTAGTTCCTGCCAGATTACCAAATGATAACCGATATTTAGGTATTACCGATAAAAAAATAATTTTAAAAAATCTGATGATAATGACTTACTACGAGGGTCAAACTGAAAGTTCTTAGAAAATCAAAAACTAAGCATTCTAGCAAGTTATTAGTTTTATTATAACTTTTCAAAATAGCGTCCATTTACATCAATACATCGCTGCATTCGATGGAACCATTGTGAAAAGCACCTTGCCCACTCGGCCTTAGGGGTCTCTTCGACGGCGTTTTGAAACGCAGCCACTGCTTCTTCGGCGTCCATAAAATGTTTTCCTCGAAGTTTTTCTTTTATTTTCGGGAATAAATAAAAATCGCAGGGTGCGAGGTCGGGGCTATACGGCGGGTGACCCAGTAATTCCACGTCTGAGGTCGCCAAATAGTCGATCGTTTGCCTGGCGGTGTGCGACGAGGCATTGTCGTGATGAAGGAGGATCCTGCTGCGAGGTCGTTTCTCTCGAACTTTTTCCAAGACAAGTGGCAAACAGTTGTTAGTGTACCACTCTGCATTAACCGTTTTCTGATCCTCTAGGACAACTGTCGCGTAATGACCTGTCTTTCCGAAGAACGAGGCCACCATCTTTTTTCCAACACTTCGACCTCTCTTAACTTTAGTTGGCAACTCTTCGGAAGGAAACACCCACTGAGCAGACTGTCTTTTGGTTTCCGGATCATAACAGTAAATCCAGCTTTCGTCACCCGTTAGTATGTCGAACACAGCATTTGAGTCACCTCCGTTAAATTTTTGGATCATTTCTCGGCACCAAACAACACGGCGGAGTTTTTGAGCCTCGGTCAAATTATGCGGTATCCAGCGGGCACAAAGCTTCCTGACCGCTAAATGTTCATGGAGGATTTTGTGCACTTGACTCATACCTATGCCTAGACTTGTCCGAATCTGCTGATAAGTCACTCTTTTGTCAGTCTCTATCATGCGCCGCACAACACTGATATTGTCTTCAGTCGTCGCTGTAGAACGCCGTCCCTCTCGCAAATCATCGGTGAGATTAGTTCGACCACGTTTGAATTCATTAAACCAGTTGTAAACTGTGGCGCGAGATGGAGCTTCATCGTGGAAAGCCAATCGAAGTCTATCATAACTTTGTTGTTGACTTATATGACATCGAAAGTCATAAAAAATCATTGCACGAAAATTTTCTCGGCTTAAATTCGTTCTGACGTGCACAGACAATTTTCAATTTGCCGCCAAATCGTAAAACAAATGACAAATGAATGAAATGTATACTCAATATTATTGGTAAAGAGTTCTATTTTCAAAATTTAAACTTATTTTTTTATCATAATGCTTTTAAGTTGCCAGTTCTAAAAACTTTCAGTTTGGCCCTCGTACAATACCTACGGTTATTAGCTTTAGTTTGCCGCATGCGTATAGCTATACTTATCTTGAACTTTTTGACCGATGGGTCAGTGATGGGAAACAGAAAATATCTAGGTATTGGGGTAAAAAATATGTTGACTGAATATGTTGCTGTGTGTATGTTTTAAACTATTCAAAATAAATTAATTCATTCATCAATCAATTTTATTTCACTAGACATAAAACATTGGGTAGGTAAGAGACCATTGTTTTCAGTTTTTCTATTTAAATTTTACTTTGAAGCAATAAAAACCACTTAAGACTTTCGGATACAGCATTCGCCTTCCAAACGCTCTGTATTTTGTTTTTCATGCTGTTTATTTAACCCAACTGATGTTAATCTTTGCTCTCGGAATGGATGTAATGATTGGAAGCAGATTAATCACATAATTTTAACACATGAAAATAGCCCAGCACATAAGCAATCTATGATGACTTATCTGGCACGAAGTAAAGCGGTTGGTAGAGTAGATGTAGACATATTATCTCAACATCAAAAGGAAGTCGATTACTGGTGAAACGTCTTTAAACGGATTGTAGCTGTTGTAAAATTTTTGGCGTCGAGAGGGCTTCCATTTCGCGGCGACAATGAAATCCTAGGATCTCCAAACAATGGAAATTATTTGGGTTGTGTGGAATTATTGAGTGAATTTGATCCATTTCTAGCAGATCACTTAAAAAAATTTGGGAATCCTGGAAAGGCTAACATTTCTTATTTATCAGCAAATATCTGTAATGAGTTTATTGAAGTTATGGGAAAACAGGTTCAAAAAAAAATTATAAATGAAATTAAATCAGCAAAATATTTTTCCATTAGCGTTGACAGTACGCGCGATCTGTCTCATATTGACCAGCTAACTTTCATCCTTCGATACGTAAAAGACTGTGTTCCTGTTGAAAGGTTTTTTAAATTTATACCTATTAAAGAGCATAAATCTATGTATTTAGAGGAGACCATCTTAAATTTTTTAGAGATACATGATATTCCCTTAAAAAATTCCATTTAGGTTAAAAAAAAGTTGTTAAAAGTCTTTCACAAACCAGATGGTCAGCCAGAGCTGATGCAGTAAGCGCTTTGCATGGGGGATATAAACAAATCATAGAAGCTTATTACTAATAATCGCAAACGATACTGAACAGGCACGAGAAATTAGAAACGAAGCCCTTAGTCTGTCTAGAAAAATGGAAAATCTAGAATTTATTATACTGACGGAAATCTGGAGCTCTATATTGGAAAGAATAGACAAAACAAATAATTATCTTCAGAAAAAAACAATAACACTGGAAGTTGCAACCAATTTGTTGACTTCACTTTATGATTTTATTACTAACCTCAGGGAAAAATTTGATAACTTCGAATGATCTGCCAAAGAAAAGAACCCAGAATCTGACTACAAGGATCTATCTCAAAGAACAAGACGTAGAAGCTCACGGCAGAGTTTTTTTGATGGCTCTGCACCATTAGTCCAATTGAATGGAAAAGAGCGATTCAACGTAGAAACCTTTCTCCCAATAATCGATACCTTGAGTGTTCATCTTAAACAGCGACTAAGTTCATATAAGACCGTTAGTCAACATTTTAGTTTATTTTTTCACTTAAAAACTCTGAATTCCGAAGAAATACGACAAGGATGCAAAGAATTTTCTGAAATCTATCCCAAAGATGTAAATGAAAAAGAGTTAGAAATAGAATGTCAACATTTAAAAGAATACTTAAAAAATGTTCAGAGTGAAAATGAAGCACCTAACAGTGTACAGGAAGTATGTAATCTATTAAAGCAAAAACAAAATTGAAGACACATTTCCTAACATAGAAATTGCATTGAGAATATTTTTAAGCATGATGGTCACTAACTGCCGCGGAGAACGCTCCTTCTCCAAATTGAAACGAATAAAAAATGAATTAAGAAGTACAATGCTTCAAGAGAGATTAACTAGTTTGTCGCTAATGTCCATAGAATGTGATATTCTCAACACCATAGATTTTGAAGGAGTGATTAAAGATTTTGCTCATCTTAAATCTAGAAGGGTACCTTTGCAATCAACATAGAATTAATCTAATGATTTTATGCTAAGCGAGTTACTTTTGTAAATTATTTTTTATATTTCCTATTTTTTCATAGTTAGTAACTAAATAAAAATAAATTAAAAACCTTGTTTGTCTAATTTCTTTATCTATTATAACTAAATAGAGTTTTCTCAAGGTCATAGGGGCCCCATGATCCTAATGTGCCCAGGGCCTCAAATAGTTTAAAGACGGCCCTGAACATATAGGCTACTTTTTATCCCGGAGTTCCCGCGGGATTGGGACTTACGCGGTGAAACCGCGGGGCGCAGCTAGTAAATAAAAAATATGTATCCTTGGACAAGACACACAAATTGAACCTAACCCCAAAGTAAGCAAATTATATGCTTGTGTTATGGGTGTTAGTCAACGATTCTAATACATAGAAATACTTTCAGATATCAGAATATATTTAATAATAAATGAATAATAATAAAAACAGAATAATTTCCCCGTGGTGGTCCGGGCTCCTTTGCAAAATAGACTATCTGCCATTCTTACCAGGCAGCTCGTTAAAGGCGAGCCTTCCTGCGAGCGAGAGAATTCCTGCCTCCATAACGTCATGACGTGTTCCGGTTTGGAGGGTAAGGTAGCCGGTAAACTTACTTTTACTCGAGGCCTAACATCCTGACCTCAGGTTGGCAACACACCATTACAATCTTTGGTGTCTCTGGGCGGCCTGAATTTATTACCATTAGGAAATTCATCTGCTTGTTTGCCTTCCTATAACATAAAAAAAACACCCAGACCCAGAAATGCAGACATCTAAATGTTCATCACACAAACGCCTGCCCCCGTCGGGAATCGAACTCGAGCCTCGTGGTTGATCGATGTCGTTAGGCGTGTACGCTAGGCACTCGATGAACGAGGCGGTCAATATATATATAGATAATATCTTTTAAATACATTAAGATTTCTGAAGCTCGACGAATAAAGCCGAATCACATAATTTAAATAGTACTACTATGACATTAGATTTCGGAATATTTCAACCTAGGTCAGATATTCAATAGGTTACATTTTTGTTGAGTAAAAACCGTAGCAAGAAGCCAGTTTGATGAATCGAAACGATTTGTGCCCGAGCCTCTGTTAACGCAATATTGGAAAAGCCTGTCGAAACAATTGTAGGTCAAAGGGTAAATTATACATTTTAGCGACGCCTTCGCCTAATTTGTTTTTAGTTAATTATTTCAAGGGATATTACTAAATACCCAGGAAAAAACTATTTGTTTCTTGGTCAAGGTTATATTTATCAACGAATACACTTGCACTTTGAATCGTAGATTTTAAATGAGTGATTCTTGTGTTTGTATGCAATGAAGAACACAAAAGAGACAAAATCTTGCTATCGTATATACCTAACATCGAAGCGTAGATCACGTACTTATCATTACTTTTTATTTCACTTAAATGCATGCAGTAGTTCCGAAGTTATAACGAAGAGAAGTTTAAGCTCTTTTTTGTATTGCTCAGATTACGCGCGCTCATGCTATGACGTCACACCCTTGTTCGGCCCGAGCTCGCAGCACGCCGTACGGCGGCGTTTGCTTTGGTGATTAAGTACGCAACAAGTATCTTGTTTCATTTTGTTTCGATCGTCTTCAAGTCTAGGCTTGTATTTGAAGGAAATAATTTAAACTATCTCTTACATACGATTACCTTCATTAAATTGAAACTATAGTGTGTGGAATGGAAGACGGATTTCTAAAATCCCCGTGTTGGTCTGCCGCCATAACGTCATGAAGTGTTCCGGTTCGGAGGGTAAGTTAGCCGGTTAACTTACTTTTGCTCAAGGCCTAACATCCTGACCTCAGGTTGGCAACGCACCATTACAATTTAAGTGTCTCTAGGCCGCGTGAATTTCTTACCATCAGGAAATCTGTCTTCTTGTTTGCCTTCCTTTAACATAAAAAAAATTAAAGGGCAGTCCGACAATATGCCAAGAGCTTAATAGTAGCACAATATTATACGGCGGCCGAAATTCGTGGAATGAAGTTAAAAAGGTATGTATGTTAATAATAAATATAAACCGGAATAAAAATCGTGAACTAAGAATGTTTAATTTACATTGAGTCACATAGAAGGTAGCCTTTTTTATTCTTATGATAATGAAAGGCAAACAAGCAGACGGATTTCCTGATGGTAAGAAATTCACGTTGCCTAAAGACACCAAGGGTGGTAATGGTGCGTTTCCAACCTGAGACCTCGAGCAAAAGTATCCGAACCGGAACACATCAACGGCAAGCACTGACTTTATGGCGGCAGGAATAGGTAAGGCGGTGGTACCAATCCGGGCAAGTCGCTGCGAAACTCTACCAACTAATCAGATGTCACGGTGTTAGTGACGATAAGTCTATGCTCGCCTTTTATGAGCTGCCTGACCGGAAGGCAGATGGTCTATTCTGCAAAAGAGTCTGGACCAATACGGGGTAGTGTATATTTAAAAAAAAAACATCAATTAATGATAAATGCGGTCCATGAGTTTGATACTTCTGACTTATATATTTTAGTTTCTTTCTACTATTATAAATAAGTCAACGTTTGACTTAATTAGTTAGTCAATGTTTGACTATTTCGTTACGTATAGAGTTACATCTGAAGCACCGGCCAAATTTTGAAAATCGGTTCGGAATCGAGAACACTTTTCGATCTATGAAGAAACTAAAATTAACTTGTTATTTATTAATTTAACTAATTTATTAAATTAATAAATTAGTAAAACTTATTAATTTAATTCAACATATACATAGATTGAATTGGTCTTCACAACAGTGCGCCTTAGTTTTAGGGCATATTTTATCAACTCTTTTTATGGCTATCATCCATTTTTTTTTAATTTTTTGGGTTCTCAGGCACATAAAAAAGAGTTTATCGGGTGTTTTAACTGTTGAATTGAAGCACTGAGACACTATTAAGTATTTTTTTGCCATTTTACCACAGACAACTTTATAGTTTAGTTTTTTACAGCGTAGCAGCGGCGTACGAGCGAGCACTTGACTCTTTACATTGATGAATAACCAAGGGTGTGACGTCAGCGGCTAGTGAGCTCCCGCCTGCGTTTTTAAAAATCTTCGGCCGCAAATACGAACTTTAATCCTTAATATTTCAGTCAATTTTTAAGATATGAAAATACTAAAAACACTGTTTTTCTTGTGATTTTTTGTAGATTTATTTGGCATATAAAGTAAAAAACGTTTGTCAGGTCCATTGGTTTCTTCGAGACAGATCTAACGATTTTGGCGAATTTTTGTTCATAGCCTCTTACTATTAAAATCATAGATTGCATCTGTAGTCTAGCGGTATGGCGACGGACTTTACATTTTAAATAAAGTCCCAGGTTCGACTCCGTATTAGGAAACAAATAAAAATAGAAAATTTATTTTCATTTTTATAATAAGGTCAAAGTTGCCCGGGATTTGAGTATGTGACTAGTCGGCGATAGTCTTGCTTCCTATCAAATTGTGGGGCTAAGTGCCATTGGCCAGGCGTGTATGCCTTGTATATGACTCTGCCTACTTCTTCGTGAATATAGGCGTGACGATATATTTTCTTAGATTTATTGATTAAAATTGATCTCGGTAAATGCTCTTCCCGTTCTATATAAATTCTTCTAAGTACTTAAAAACACTTGAAAGTAGATGGTGATAAGTACCACACAGAATAATAATAATAATAAATATCCCTGGACAAATGAATCTAACCCCAAAGTAAGCAAATTATATACTTGTGTTATGAGTATTAGTCAACGATTCTAATACATAGAAATACTTAAATAGATACCAGAATAAATTTAATTAACACCCAGACCCGGAATTCAGACATCTAAATGTTCATCACATAAATGCTTGCCCCCGTCGGGAATCGAACCCGAGCGGCGAGGAGGCGTGTACGCTAGCCACTCGACCAAAGAGACGGTCAACGCAGGCGAGTAACGAAATTAAAAAGTGTAATGTATCTGTATAATGATTAGTTAAATTATCAACTTTTAAAATACCTACAAAGATAATAATTGTCCTGGAATAAAAAAAAATATTTGCACTTTATGTATATAAATAAGAAACTTACTGATACAATGAACCTGTCATAATTTTATTGAAGTTCTTAGTAGTAGTACCTAGGAGGTGACACCAGGATGCTGAATATGTAATCATTCGAGCGTAATGAAAAGCGTATTGGATTTTGTTGAGTAGTATTGCTAAAAATCGCTATGTAAATAAGCCAATATTTTTAGTAGTAAGCCAATATATTTATGACATTACTCTAGAAATCTGAAAAAAATACCAGTGTTTCTTTACTGTTTTATGCATGTGTCATGCAAACAAATGCATGCAAACCTTCCTCTTGAATCACTTTATCTATTAAACGAAACCGCATCGAAATACGTTCCGTAGTTTTAAAGATTTCAGCAGACATAAGGATAGTCAGATTGAAGAAGGTTTTATAAATTATGCACATGTTTAATATTTTTTTATGTATCTCCCGTATCATTATCTAACGCGCTCGGGTAACTCTACAAATCCTGTCTTGGGGTCCCCTACTACGTATATTAATTTTATTATGAAGGCAGTAAAAGCGGAAGAAGCTTAGATGTAGCCATCGCCTTGTCATTTCCGCCTCAACGATTATTCCTTTGTAACCTTAGTAAGATTAAGGATTGGTATTTTCACTTCAAGAGCAGGTGCTCAATATGACTGAATTTTTTGTGCCTTAAAATTTAGTGAAAAAACTAGACAAAGAAATTTGATGAATTATTACCTTCTTAAAACCGGGTCTTCTTATGTGGTCCCGTTTCAATTTAATGAAGATCTTTCGAGTAGTTTTATGCATTACAGAGTATAATAATATATATTATATAATATATCTAGCTTTTAATATAATAACGGTAATATTGTATATAATAATATCAGTCAACTAAACTGAACTAAAAACGGAATGAGGCCTCCGACTGGCGTCACAACTTTAAAACAAACTTTTGGCGTCATAAAAGAAGATTTGGCAAATCTGGATAACCGGTACCCTCGCCTTGCTTTTTACCACGAACCGCGTTTAGTGCGTAAATTGTAACATTATAGCAATACTTGTACGAAAACTTACGCTTTTGGTTTCGTGACAGAATAACTTAGCAGGTACTAAGGATCAGTGATCATTTTTTAAGAATCTCAAATTAACTTTAGATAGATCTAACTTTAATTTTACAAGCTTCTATTTAACTTGCAATGTACCTATGTATGTCAATTCGGGTGGAATCTTTGGACTCAATTTTGAAGCAGATATCTTCAACCGATTGAGCTGAAATATTAAATACCTACAGGTTAAGTTTGGATGTCAATGCACGATAAAATACGTGACGTCATTCTAAATCCAATATGGCAGACCATTCAACATGGCGGAATAGTTATTTTCAATGTGGGTATCAGGGCTCGTTGAGAGGGCCTCGAAAAATAATGTGACATCGTTCTACATCCAATATTGGTTAGTACCTACTCTTACCGCCATAACGTCAGCGCTTGCCGTTGACGTGTTCCGGTCGGTGTTTAAGGTAGCCGGTAAACTTACTTATGCTCGAGGCCTTACATCCCCGCCTAAGGTTGGCAACGCACCATTATCACCTTTGGTGTCTTTAGGTGGCGTGAATTTCTTACCGTCAGGAAATCGGTCTGCTTGTTTGCCTTTCAATGTCATAAAAAACCGGAGCTTTGGAATGCTCGAAAAGTAGGGTAAGATGATAAGAAGGTCTCCTTGTTGAAAAACAGGATTGTTTGAAATTAACCGGCAAACGACGTTGCAACAATTATGCCTGGAATGAGATGAACAGATTAAGAAACGCCAGCCCGTAAGCCAGCGTTAACTAAAAAGTACAAAATAAATAAAAATAAAAAAAAACTTTTTAGAACAAGCTTTTATTTAAATGCTCCAAAAAGAAGAAAATAATATCTTTTTCTTTAAAAATATTTACTACTAGCTGCCCGCCCTCGCTTCGCATCGGTTATTCAAGAATAGAAATCCTACTTATGTTATAAATGCGAATGTTTGTGAGCATGTCTGGATGTCAGGATGTCAGTATGGATGGATGCAGTAAGCGCGCATGTCTTCGATACGCTTCAACGATATTTAATTTCGCGCAAGGAGATTTTAACTTTTTGATAACTCATTAGTTATTAACTTTTTTCTGATAGTATGAAAGGCAATTTTGATCTAAATTAAACGCATAACGTATCAAACAGATTTATTTTATTAAGGGTTAATACTGTATTGTTAAAAATATGTTTTGAAGTAACCCTTCATTTTACTGTTTTAAGTAAACGCAAAAAACGGTTATTGTGGGTTATTCTTTAAAGACATATACCATTTCGATAAAATTCGTGCCAGTGAAACATTATATGTCGTTAAAAAACTACTAAAAGAGCACTATCTCTCACAAACATGATTTTTTGTGTTAATCGCGTTTAAGTATTTATTTTATTTTTCTTTGAATTTTCAGTTATTTATAGAATTCAGTATACTTATATAGGTTTATATTATCTATGTATGTATTTGTTTTTGTATTTTATATATTTGTTTATGTATATTTATGTGTTTATATTTATATATTTATTTAGATGTTATATACATATATTTATTATTTTTTTTAAGTGCTTCATAGTCAGCAAATCGTGTATCTACACTTGTCTACGTTTATGTTTGTTTCTGTTTTTCCTTTTTACGGGTCAGCTGGTAGAAATCTCTGTTGCTGGAGATAAGCTCGCCCATTGTACTGTATTATCTTTATGTTTATGTTTGTGATAACGTTTTGTGTACAATAAAGATATTATTATACCACTGCTTACTTTTTTTGAGATCTATCGAAGAGGAAAAATCCCACCATACATTGTTTTGTTAAAACGCAAAAGGTTTTGGCAGCGTTTTCGAGGAAAGCTCCCGATCGGCTTATTTTTTGCCGACATATTGAACTAATATCATTGTAATATCGTTGGTTTGTACAAAACGTAAACTTACTATACACTAAAACCTTCCTCAAGAATTGTTTTATCTATTGTTGAAAACCGAATGAAAATCCGTTCAGTATTTTTCGAGTAAATCGCGAACAGACAGACAGACGCGGCGGCAAATTACAAAGTCCTATGAAAAAGGCGCGTGCTTCGTCGCGCTATTTATAGACATAGGCACGCACCGCGGCCAGCCGGTACCGCCGCAACCGCGATGTCCCTATATCTTAAACCTGTAATATCTCCAAAACTATTCGTTTAATTTACATGCTGCAAAGGCTATATTGTTCTATACTAAATGTGAAATTTATTTAAGATACTTAATTAGATAAGGGTTAATGCTGTATTGCTTTAAATAGCTTCGTAAATAAGTCATTATTTTTCGTAAAAAGTAAAGGATAAAAATTGGTCATTGTATCCATTGTATTGGTCATCCCTAAGAGTAAAACATATACCATCGCGAATTTTTTTGTAGACCTTTTTAAGGTAAACAATACTTAGTACATTATTTTGATCTATCTCGTAGAGTTCAGCCAGTGTTTGCAATGCAAGCGCAAAAAAATATGTTTATTTACGACTTCGCATTAGAAATCTTGGAATTATCAGTGGTTCTCTAATATATGAAGCATGTTATTATACATATAAACCTTCCTCTTGGATCACTCTACCTATTTAAATAAACTGCATCAAAATCCGTTGCAGAGTTTTAAAGATATAAGCATACATACATACGACAGACGCGGAAAGCGGCTTTGCTTTATACTATGTATAGATGAACTTACAACCTCATTATACACAGCTTACATGACCATGAAAACGATTTTCTTGTGTAAATAAACTTGTAGGCCCGGTGCCTAGGTGCCTTATTGATTTTTGTAAAACCGTTCGGTTTCGGTCTTTAGATTTATCAATTTGGTCTTGCCAACAGACAAATCTCTAGCGAACACCTTGGACCGAGGTAGGTAAAAGGCTACTCTTCCTTTTTGGTTTTGCTTTACAAGTTTACCTTAAGGGTTATTTGGCTGGTAGGCAGTAGTTCTATTTTCTTATAAGAAGTCTGCAATCAACGAGGATTAAAGTTAATTGTTTTTGGTATTAACTAAACATTGATTCGTAATTTAATTAAAATTGTAAAAAAACCAACTCCAATTTCATTCACTACGTTACGATTTGTTTTTATTTTGCAAAGTAGCTAATAATTACGAAATGGTGAATACGTCCCGTACGTATCAATTTTATCCACATCCGACAAGAAGTTTTTGATTTATATTTAATAAAGAATAAATACATAAAGTAGAGTTTAGCAGCGACTCGCCCGGATTGGCACCATCACGTTGATGTGTCCTGGTTCGGAGGATAAGGGAGTCTGTAAACTTATCTACTTTTGCTCGAGACCTAACATGTCAGCCTCTGGTTGGCATCTCTCGATAATCAGATTGATTATAGTCCTGGTTGGTTATAGTCCTAGTTGCCGGGGAGTTTGTTTTGCCGTTTCTTCTCCTGTCTGGCTAGGTTTGGAATCGGTAGAAGTTTACGGTAGATAGGGTTAAATTAATTTACATTTCAAAAATTGTTTGTATCAATAATTACTAGTGTAATTATTACAATAACAATTGTAAATAGTGATTACATAATTAAAATAATTTATTTTATAAGTACTTATTAAAATATTTGCATAACACAAGTTGATAGAATATTCTGGAATTTCTAAATAGTTTTGTAACATCTTTTTAACATATTCCGAAAATTGATATATTTCATTTCATGTCAATTACCTTTGGTGTCTTCTTGGCTTCCAATAATATAAAAAAACCCGTTTCCTTCTTTTAAAAACCCCATCAAAATCTTTATTACTCTATGAAATGCGTAACAAACATAAGTACATAAAAACAACATACATCCAATTTAAGCCAGCTGAAAGTAACTTTAAGATGCGGGTGAAGCCGCGGGCAATAGTTATTGTCACATCAATGCTATTACATCTATCAGCATGTCAAAGTTAGTGAGTCTGAGGTCAGGCCGCATCAGCGCAAAGGGTGAACAATTTCCCCGACAAAATGAAATTCTCCGCTCATAATGAGACAGATATTTCCTTCACGTCTTTGTGTAGGTAAGATGGTTTTAAAGTGTTGTTATGTTTATTAGCTATAGTATTACTTTAATATTGCTAAGACGAACTGTGAAAAAGTTATATCATAGGTATGTCATGTAAAGTCAAGCTTCTTACTCTAAACGCACTAACTTTTCAAGCACTTATTTCACTACTTCGCACTTAAGTTAAAATATATTATTGCTTGACCTCTTCGTTACCATCACATAGGCGTAAGTTGAAAAATGTGTTCATTCTTATAATTTGTCAAAAATTACGCTGTTATACCATAGGTGTGTTTGCGTGCGTGCGTGCGTGCGTGTGTGTGCGTGTGATGTGTGTTTTGAAATGTAATGTTTGCTTTCTTTATAACTGTTCAAGGTTTTTATTGAACGACGAAGAGAAAAGTGCCAAATACGTTTTGCGCAGTGGTAAGAAGGTGACCACTTTTATTCTGAGAAAAATTTTTTAACGGTATCGGAAGGCATACTAACAGATGGATTTCTTGATAAGGTAGCCGGTAAACTTACTTTTGCTCAAGGCTTAACATCCCGACCACAGTGTGGCAACGCATCGAATTTCTTACCATCAAGAAAATTGTCTGCTCGTTTGCCTTCCTATGTCATAAAAGGAATCAGACATGTCGCTTTTTATTTTTACAAGAAATCACTAGTAATAAACTTGTTAGAAACAGTTTCTGTCGATCTCCAGAGACAATGTCTGACAAACTCAAACGTGTGTGGAGTATAAACGTTGCTTAGAAATAGCCTGTCCGTGTTGGTCAACATAGTGTGTCACAAACATTGTGACTGTGGTTAGGGAGTATCTAGTCAGTGCTGGATTACCCAATAGGCTAGACTAGGTCATGTCATGGGACCCCCGAACGCCATCTTTATTTATTAAGACCAACTAACTTGTTTCCAAACTTTTTAGTGCGCCATCTGTGATCTTTTATCGTCATCTATACATAGTATAAAGCAAAGTCGCTTTCCGCGTCTGTCTGTATGTATGTATGCTTATATCTTTAAAACTACGCAACGGATTTTGATGCGGTTTTTTTCAATAGGTAGAGTGATTCAAGAGGAAGGTTTATACGAATAATAACATGCTTCATATATTAGAGAACCACTGATAATTTCAAGATTTCTAATGCGAAGTCGTAAAGAAACATATTTTTTTGCGCTTGCATTGCAAACGCTGGCTGAACTCTACGAGATAGATCAAAATAATGTACTAAGTATTATTTACCCTAAAAAGGTCTACAAAAAAGTTCGCGATGGTATATGTTTATCTCTTAGGGATAACTTACAATAACCAATTTTTATCCTTTACTTTTTACGAAAAATAATGGCTCATTTACGAAGCGATTTAAAGCAATACAACATTAATCCTTATCTAATTAAGTATCTTAAACAAGTTTCACATTTAATATAAAACAATATTGCCCTTTGCAGCATGTAAATTAAACGAATAGCTTCGGAGATATTACAGGTTTAAGATATAGGGACATCGCGGTTGCGGCGGTACCGGCCGGCCGCGGTGCGGTCGCGACGAAGCACGTGCCTTTTTCATAGGACATTTTTTATCTAAATTGTATTTACGTTCGTAATTTAATAATCCACACTAATATTATAAAGTTTGTGTGCGAAAGTAACTCTGTCTGTCTGTCTGATACCTTTTCACGCCTAAACCACCTAACCGATTTTGCTGAAATTTGGTATGTAGATAGTTAGCATTCATGAGAAGGAGATAGGCATATTATTTTTTGGAAATAGACATATTATTTTAAAAGGGGTGGCAAAGAATCTATGAGAAAAATATTTTTATTGCACATTTTTGCATGAAACTTTGAATTAATGCTTTAGTAGTAGTAGTAGTTTAGTTTAGTACAAATGATGAAACACGTATTTCAGGATTTTTCGAAATTCACCCCCATTGGGGGTTAAAGGGGGTATCTAAGTTTGTATGGGAAATTTAATTCTATTGAAATATTTTGCGTGACACTAAATTAATGCTCTGCAATACAAATTATGAGATACATATCTAAGCGTTTTTTGAAAATCAACCCCTATGAGGGTGAACGGGGGTGGCACAATTTGCGTAGGAAAACATTTTAACAGTAATTTTTACCATAAGTCCATAACAATGAACCACGTACATCAGTTTATCATTAACGAAAAACACACAAAGAAATTATGATATACATAGTAGCGAAATTGGTTAAAAATCCCTATTTCCCTACTAATAATATAAATGGGAAAGTAACTCTGTCTGTCTGTCTGTTACGCTTTCATGCTAAAACCAGTAAACCTCTCTGCATAAAGTAAAAAAAACCTTTAAAAGTAAACAGTAAATTTTTATTTGTTTTTTTGTTGCCCGGACCGGAAATAGAACCCAAGATCTCAAGAAGTAATTCCGAATACGGACGGTTAGACCTCAGAGACGATACGTATATTTCTAAAATTTCAAAAAAAATCTGTTAGAGGTTTCCATGACTTGCTATACAGTTTAATTTCACAGGAATTGCCGAAGTGCAGACAAAACTGTGGAGACAATAACGTATTCCTACTATTTATCGGAGGTGAAATTAGAAAAGAGGATTGTATGTTCAGTTTTGACGGCAAAATTGCTGAATGGATTTTAATATTTACAAAAAAATAGATGAAACTTTGGATAGTGATATAGGCTACATTTTATCTTAAAATTTTAACGAGCAGTGTTGGAGAGCTAAATATCAAATTAGTAGACAACGCGGGCGAAGCCGCGGGTAGCAGCTAGTCATCAATATATTTGTTTGTGTGTGTCAAATGCATGGTAGTGTAGGTAATCTTTTATTTTTTGATTTAATGTACTTTATAAGCACTAATATTGAAAAATGTTAGCGTTTTGCACTTTTACTACATATAAACTATAAGTTTGCCAAATTTCACACTCCTCCGTTCGCGCAATTTTCGTAAAAAGGGGTCCAAAGTTTTGGCTTCACGTTTTAATACATAGATTAAAAATGTACATTAACAATAAAGCATTGCATTTAATAATAATATTTTGTAATAATTGAAGCAGCCATTTTAGACAAAAAATCGTAGTCGGGATGTGATGACCCCATCGCTGGTAATCAGACAATACAAGGATGATTTCACTTGCGTAGTTAATGATAGTTAGAAGGTAGGTATATCGCTGTGTAGCAAATTGCACGGATTGTACTGTTGCCCTACCTATTCCTTACACTGTCAGTTATCTGCATTGTCATGTTCCGTGCTGGGGTGGAAAGAAGCCGGTAGACAAATAGGCCTGTAATCTCAGCCATGAGATAGCTACGCAACAGTAAAATCCATTGTCTATCCGTTTTAACCATGGGAAAGCCGTCTTTTTGCAATCTTATAAAAATTGAGAACTTCTGTTATTAAAAGTCGGATAAAAAGTGCATAACATCTGATATCTGCATTTTAAAAATCCATTACAGTCGCCAGTGACGTTGTTCCCTCAGGAAATTACAGCTGATATCCGAGGAACGTCTTCCAGTTGCTTTTCAGATATGGCTATTGAAATGTAGATTATGATTTTTAATATACTTTAAGGTTATGATATTCGAAATCTTTGAAATTTTTGGTTTCATTTAAAACCGTCAAATAGGTTATAATAAGAAACAAAAATGTTATACAATACGTTATATTTATAACAGGGTTAGGGAGCAATCGATCCTCAGCATTGTTGTAGTAGCGACGTGGTAGGTACCTTATGAAATAGAGTTGGTTTTTGCAGTTTTGCCATTAATTACTTTTACATTTTTGTTATTAGTTATTAACATTAAGTAAATATTCGCAAGTAGTTAATAATTTCAAACATATTTTTATATGTATAGATCTTTAGTTTGTACACTGTAACATCTGTACTGATAATACTGATAGGTAATATCACTTTTTATTTGTTTTTTTGTTAGGTGTTCTCTTGTTCTGTATCACTTTTGTAACAAAGTGCAAAACATGTGATTAAATAAAATAGTTAAGCTTTATTAACAAATTAAATTTCCCTAGCGGAATCTAGTTGAGAGATCAGAATAAGCCTATACCCTTTTTCCGATCCCATATTCCCAGACCAGACTCCACCTACCAACCGTATTTTGACGTAGATTAAAGTGAAAGTGAACATCGAGTGTAAAAAGGATACCAATAACACCAGATCTGCATGCAGCGTTAGATTTCAAGAAACGGCAGGTTAGTTTTATGGTCACTCGTTATTTCATACGATACCGTTACTGTGGATGGCATTATACAATAAGTGGCTACGTTTTTTGTTTGTTCTATGTTTTTATTATAGAAAATCAAATTTCTATAATCAACCGCAGTCTTATGTAAATTATATTCGAAATCATCTATTTCAAATATCATTATTTTAATCAATCATTAATTAAGATGCTGGTTTATTAATAAATGCAAAAAAAACTACTAATGTAGGTACTTATCAAGTCGTCATATAATATTAAACTAGCACCAAAAGGTAAACATGTAGCTTACAGCCATAGCGCAATATTTGATCGCCTCGTTGATCGAGGAGCTAGCGTATAGCGTACTATACCAACCAACCGCGATGCTCGGGTTCGATTCCCGGCGGGGGATTTGTGTGATGAACATTTTGATGTAGGTTTTTAAATTTATTCCGGTATGTACAACTATTTCTGCGTATTAGTATCGTTGACTAATATTCATTACACAAGTATGCAATATGCATACTTTGGGGTTAGATTCCATTTTTGTGCCATATTTATTTTATTATATCTGTCTGCATGCCAAAACCCCACGTTTGTGTTCATGTCAACACATTGAAGTTGTAACCAATCTTACTTACCTAGGATTATCCATGAGTCTTAAATTTAACTGGCAAAATAATATTGAAAATATTTGTAGTAGACTCGGGAACCTTTCTTTCTAATATTATTACTCTTAGGGAACGTATTCTCAACTCATTAAAGCCAATGTTATGCAATTCGTTAGCGGAATCTTATATCCAATTACATCGTCTCTGTGGTCTAATGATCTGCACTTCTTGAGGGCCCGGATTCTATCGGCAGATCGGCAATACATCACATTGTGGGTCTTAGTGTCTTTGGCATGTTGCAGGTGTCTTAGTTATAATATTGCCTACCTGTTCGGGAATACAGGCGTGAATATACTTTTAAGAAATACAATATGCTTGTAGACGATGATGATGCACTACAAACTGAAATGTTTTTCATTAATACAGCGAAAGGACCAATACCCTGTTATTATTACATGACATAATAGTGAAGAGCAATAACATGTCAACAGAAAAAAGAAGAGTTAATCTGTTCTGTAACTTCATTTTTGTTATTTTTTTTTGTCACTGCGGTCTAGCGGTTCAGTTGTTGGACTTGACTGCATGAGGTCCCGGGTTCGAATCCCGGGTCGGGTAAAAAGAAAAGAAAATTGGGGTTTTCCAATTTTCTAATAACAAAAAATGTTGCTCGTTATTGGAAATGTGCCCGGTTGGCGATAGGCTTGCCATCTATCAAATTGTGGGACTTAGTATCTTCGGCTAGTCGTGGGTGCCCTGGTTGTGCCTCTGCCTACCCCTTCGGGGATATGGACATGAGGAAGCTTTTTTTTTGACTGACTAACGTGTTGCCAACCTTGCGGTATTTACATCTTCACCGAGCTTTGTAGGCCGTGCAGAGTGCTTAGGCCAAGACGTCATTATTTAGATGGATTGGACTATTCCCTACAACGTCAGCAACAAGAACTGTCTCCCGTGAGACCGTACCTCGACTTGGTGCTGCGTTCTGGTTACTGGGAGTACTTGATGGAGGAATAGTGGCGGCTAGTCGCTCGGTATTAGGATTAAAAGGGGAGCTACACTCCAAATCAACAGACGCGTAAGATTTATTAGTAAGAGTGTAAGCTTATTAGTTGCAAATATCTACTTTGTAACATATCACAAGTAGCATATCACTACATAGTATAAAACAAAGTCGCTTCCTCTGTACTTATATCTCTTTGTATGCTTTAATCTTTCAAACTACGCAACGAATTTAGATGCAGTTTTTTAAATAGATAAAGCGTTTAAAGAGGAAGGTTTACATGTATATTTTATACCCATGCAAAGACTGGGCGGGCCGCTAGTATATTAATAAAATGGTAATAGTGAAATTCTTAATTAGTTTGAGAGAATGTATTAATTAACAATACATTACTATGCTCGAAGAAATGTCAAAGCACAATCATTCAGTACGTTTCTGCTCCGGCAAATATTAATAATTTTCACTAAAGGGTTTGACTGCCTACCCACCTTATTAATATATCAATTAATAATTTAAACGCACTAACACTGCGAGATATTCACTTGATTTTAACTTTACGTCATCTCACTAAGATTATCGCTTCTGTGGTCCGGCGTCAGACTTGACTTCTTGAGGTCCCGGGTTAGTATCCCGGGACGGGCAAAAAAATATTAGAATATGTGCATTTTTAATTTTTTAATATAGTCAACTTTCCGTTGTCAACAAATTCTGGGCAATGGATATGGATTGGCGATAGGCTTGCGTTTGCCACGTATCACAATGTGGGACTAAGTGTCTTCGGCTAGTCGTTGGTGCTATGGTTGTGCATCTGCCTACCCTTTCGGAAATATGGGCGTCAATATTCTACTTAGGTTAGGTAAATAACAAAAAAAACACAAATAAATAAGCACTATTTTACGAGTATAGTAAGTATTTTTTTAAGTGCGGTTCGAAACAATTAGGGTGTTCATAGCTTACCTCTTATATTTGCACTTTAAAAATAAAATAAATAGGTTAAATGTTAAAAGAAAAAAAGGCGAAAATGAAGTGTATGAATTTAGATATTCAAAAGGTATTTTTATATGAAGGTCCTCGAACAATCCTGGAAGGATTGCTTTCAAACAAAAAGTACTTATGTTAATTATTGAAAGTTTAAATTATGTAACATCAAATAACTTTCAGTATTACCATTAGGTGTGACTTTTTACAAATTGAAATAATTTTATATTATTACAATTATAAACAAATTGATTTCTTAACACTTGAAACATTAGTAATTTCAGTGCAGTAAAACTGCATAAAACCAACTTCTATTTAATTATATAAGTTATCTGGTCCACATAAATCAAGTTATTCTCGATTTCTCTGCGACATTATTATTAGATCCAGACTTGGTATCTATGGGATCACTTAAGAAGTACGCTCTCTCAAAATTAAAATTGGTTAAGAAGTTACGGAGAAATCGATTAACGTACCAAACAAAAAACATAACAGACGACACATAAAACTTAATTGTTTCAAAGTCAGTTAAAATGATGAAAAACTATCGGATAACGTCTATCCCTTTAAAAAATAAGTAAATATTTTCATTAATTCATTAAACATTTTCAATGAACGTCAGGTAAAACCTTTATGTAGTGTAGCCAGGAATCATATCTATTACATAGATCTTTAAACCAAAATCACCAAATTGAAATCGGGTCAATCATTCAAAAATTATGATGCCACAGAAAGAAACACATACACACGTAGTCAAGCATGTACGCACATATAATCACACACACAGACTCATCAAACTTATAACAACCAACCAATCGTAACTTTCATTTAAAAAAATTGTTTTAGTTTTAATATGAAAATTTGTAAGTGTAACAAAATGAAATAGTCTCTACTATAGCCTGTTTTATTTTATTCATAATCTTATAAGCAAAAAATGGGATTTTAACAGGCAAATATTAATTCTTGTTTCCTTATTGTTGGTACCGACCATCACCATACACCTGTGACACTTGCAAATTGTAACGTGGCTCATGGTAGTTGCAACTCATTTTATGATTCGACATCATATTACTTTCAAAGGGTCTGTTGGCGGTAGCTTCGAACGCGTTTTGGAGTTGATTGGTCTCTGACTCCTTTGAAGAAGTCAACTGTTTATATTCTGCCTATCAATTCGAAAGCCCTTACTTTGCCACGAGCACCGTGACTATCATCATTACCATGGTTAGGTGGTATTTTTTTTGCGATGACTTGTCTGGATCGGTACCTACGCCTATTCTTTTCTTGAATATACAGAGTAAATGCTCTGTTTTGTCGTATTCCAGTTAAAGTGTAGGGTTGTAAACACTTGCGCCACAGATTTAATAGGCGATGCGTATTTCTTATAATCTGTAAATGCAGTTGTTTTGCCATATAAGAAAAAATCTTTCATGGTAAACCATGAAAACGTATAATCATAAATTTTATAGATTTATAACCTTCTACATAATAATGTAGCTAATCTTGATCGCGTCAGCTTTCAAACAAAAATCTGTATCGAAATCGGTGTACACGTTTAGGAGTTTAGGACACACAGATACAGGCACAACAAACTCAAACACCTAACTTTTCCGTTGTCACAAACTATTTGTGACTAACGCACACTTACCACGTTTGTGGTAAACCTATTGTAATACAAATCAGCCTAGAACATAAATTAGTTATATGTTATCTATAATGTATGTCAAATATTTGTAACGGCGTTGGCTCGTTCTCGATTTTGCCATAAATTCTGGCCATATTACTGCGATATATTACGCGATATGATATCCTAATTTACTATCTAAAATATTAATTTCTCTAACACCAATTTGTTTACAACAATGTAATAAATAATGACTGAAGCTTAATCTAACAGATAATGTATAATTTCATTAAAATAAACTACTAGTCCTCAAAAACTGAAGTAATTTAAGCGTCGTAAAACTGAACATCGATTTAGATTTCAATATGTCATCTAATGCTCGCTTGTTGTATTCAAGAAACGAGTCGTTTTTGTTACGAGTGGTAGTTACTAAACTATCTTCGGTCGTTCGTTATCGGCTGCTAACTTGAAACATATTGTGTAAATTATGAGCAATGCTTCGTCACTTTTAGGCAAACTAGGTACTAATGGTTATACTAACGGATTACGATTGCTTGACTATAGAAGTCTAGATTTAGTTCACAAAAAATGTGTTTTCCCCTATTTCTCCCGTGTAGTTCCGGGCTCTTTTGCAGAATAGACCACCTGCCCTCCTGACAGGCAGCTCGTAAAAGGCGAGTTTAATCTCATTGTCACCAATACTGTAACATTCAACTAGGTAGTAGAGTTTCGCAGGAACTCGCCGCCTTACCTATTCCTGCCGCCATAACGTCAGTGCTTGACATTGAAGTGTTCCAGTTCGGTGGGTAAGGAAGCCGGTAAACTTACTTTTGCTCGAGGCCTAACATTCCGGCCTTACCACCAACGCGCCATTACCACCTTTGGTGTCTCTAGGTAGCGTGAATTTCTTATCATCAGAAAATCCGTTATTCTATTTCTTATTGTTTGCATTCCAAGATCATAAAAAACATTCTATCGTCAAACTCAGACGTGGTGGATGCTCTTTCAAATATAAAATTTTTGAAATCGGCTCACAAATGACGGAAAAATATATATACATAGAAAGAAATACAGTAGTGGTACAAAACGAAGGAGATTCTTTGTTTCGAAGTCAAATAAAACTGCTGAAGGTAACTGATAAGTTTTACAAAAGGTCATGGTGGGTTCATCCATTCATTTATTCATTCACTTAAACACTAATAAGAACAAAAGACGCTATCAGGTAGCATAATAAAAAGTAATTCAGTTTTTAACAATTTTATTTAAAATAAATTCGTTAGTGTTAACATTATTTACAAAAAATCTAGTATTTACAATTTAAAAATAATTAAATAAATCAATATTTTAAAATTTAATACTCAAAATTAAAATTTTCAATGGCTTATAACTTACTATTTAGTTATATTAAAATTATAACAATCAAAGAAATATGTAGTTAAACAAATTATGTAATGCTAATCTCTATTGTATTTCTGTTGGTCACTGGAGATAGCAAATATAAAACACATCATTTGATGTACACTTTTCTATTTTGAGTTGGCAACTGAGATAGATAATCAGCACCCAGGTTGATACGTCCATGCCTTAATCTCACCACCATTTATATTCCTATACCACCTAAACCTGTCACTACAACAGCGTAGCAGCAATTCAAACATTAAGTATAATTAATATTTACTGCCAATTGTTTGATAATTCATTTGACTTTGCCACAACATTGTTTTTTTAAAAAATCGCCTTATATATTGTGGTGGCCATAATCAATATCTCAAAGCCTTTACCATGGTTTGGTATAGATTACTTTCGGTAAGTTACATGTCGAAATCTATGATACTTTAGTTGTTATTTTTAAATTGGCTGACCTAATCTAAATTTAAGCGAAATGATTGATTATGTAATAACAACTCTATATAGATATCTTTAAAATACATTCGGATTTCCGAAGCTTGACGAATATAGCCGAAGCGCATAATTTAAACATAACTACTATTTCTTTGATAGATGCCAACATAGAGTTATTTTTATTGTAGAAAATTTCTGAAGTTCGGTGATTTTATGAATAGGGACGAAGAGGATGATTCAGATGGTTAAATTTTTGCTTCGTATATAAATGAATACAAGCTTTTGCTCATAGCGTCTTTCAAGTGAACATAAACCTCTACATTTGTACTTCAAATGAAGATGACGCAAAGCAATAAGATTTATACCTCACTAAATTTAAGCTTCTTTTCAAAAAAAGCATTGCTTTTTCTATAAACAAACAGACAAAGATCAAACAGCTAACAACATGAGCATCGTAATAATCAACCTTTAATTGTAGGGTTGTGATGATTGCATTGCTTGAAAGGTTTTACTGAAATAATCGATCCAGATAACTAAGAATAGTGCAGATGTTTATAAATAAGTGCTTTGAACCAAAACGTCAGAGCTCGTCATTGTCGTGTTCTGATTTGGAGGGCAAGCAGATAGAATTGAATTGAATGAAAAAGGGTAATAAGAATTTACAGTAGGCCTCAGATAAGCATCGCGCCAGTAACATCTTTGTCTGCTAAAGGTATCGTACATTTCCAACAACAGGAAATCTGCCTGTTTATTTTCCAATGGAAAATAAATTGATTTTTATTTTCAATTAAATGAAGAAGAAGAGATATGTTCTTAATTCGTCAAAATCTTTTTGGTGCACCTTTCTCGAGTACTCAAACAAATTGATTTGGTAGATTCCTCATTTATGTAAAAAGAAGTCCTATGTTTATCAGGTCAAAAACTGATCATAGCATCCTAGAGCAGAAGAGAACTTAAAAAACTTTATGAACACTCTTGAAATTTGTTTTCTATGACTCTTTTGATGTCCGAATTCACAATTTGGAGAAGTTAAAGTGACGTCAAAATAAAAAAAATTAAGTCACTTTTTTAAATTATTTATGAATTTCTTCATAACATAAATATCGTGTTTTTTAAATTCTGTCAATAAGCACATAGTTTTGTCAGTTTAAGAATAATTTTCTACCAACCGAATAGCGTAAACTAAAGCAAGAAGAGAGAACCGCGATCACTTATATTTAAAATGTTATTTTGGCCTATTTTGTAAAGTGGCTGTAATTTATCAGGTGTATGTAGTGATGTATCTTGTACGTTCAATACTTTTTGTCTCGGTTTTGCCAAATCACAGTCAAGACGAGAATAACTTTGCTCGTAGCTATTGTAGAAACTAAATAAAAATTAAACATCACATTTCTCTTTTTGAAGTGAAAACTTCTGTTGCATAGTTGTGATTTAAAAGTCGATAAAGGAAAAAAGGCTAATAAAAGGAAACAGATACATAATCTTATTAGATTTAACGCAAGAGAAAATGAGATAAGATTTTAAAGATTCACTTTTGCCACTTATGATTTGCGCACATATTTTCTTTATTAAGTTTGCTTTAATTAAAATTGAAATCCCGTACAATGTCTATTCTTTGAATCTGTCAGAATTATTTTAACTTATTTCGCTTTGGGTAACAAATGATGACAAATTAAATAGGACTTTTTTAGTTGTCTCAAAATAGTGACCAAGAAGTACTTCACGGTTATAAATAAGTGTCTCCGAAGTGTTGCCTAAATATTTGTTTTGCATATTACTAGCTTCCACCCGCAACTTCGCTCGCGTGCTAAAGTACATATTTTTTTATTTGTAGACTATGTGATAATTTTATATATACTAAATACATTCCCGTAAAGTCACATCAAAATCCGTTAAGTATTTTTTGCGTAAAAAAGTAACAAACATCCATCCGTTCTTACAAACATTCGCGTTTATAATATTAGTAATCCTACTTACTACCTACTAGGATAGACTGATATGACAGTGCAAAATTTATTTATTTTCTTTTATCATAAGCAGATACAAATAATTTTAAGCAGATGTGATAAGTTTAGACGATATCTACCTAGCGAGGCTAATACCTAATTAGTTAATCTTGATCTCGGAGTCTTAAATTCAGCCCCAATTTAATTATATCTCAAATTAACTAATAACTAAAAATAATATTTTTATGTTATCTATAGCGTAAGTACAGTCTAATGTTGGCCACGTATCCGTTAAAATATTAAGATTATATTTAGGTTTGGTATACCTATCGGGAAATCAACGTGCTAATTTGCTTGCTGTTAACCTACTAATACTTATTATAAATCCGAAAGATTGTGAGAATGGATGAATGTTTGTTACTCTTTCACGCAAAAACTTCTGAACGGATTTAGACGAAACTTTACAGTATTTTTTAGAGCATATAGGATACAATTTATATAAAAATATAGTTTGGTACGCGTAGCCGCGAGTGTAAGCTAGTAAAACATAATATTAAACTATTTTTGTAACAAAATCATAAAATCGAGACTAATACACATCGCACACGGCACATCACTAATTGTATGTAATTTCTTTACTTTTAACCATAATACCGAGGTCCATGTTGGAACCCGTCCACCCGTTTGTCAATCAGTATCAGGTTGGCAGTCTTCGCCGGATATCCGTGATGATAAACCCATTTCTTCCCCCCTTCACCACCACTCGCCTTGTGGTGCTCGCTCCCGCGCTTGGCGTGGTGGTCATGACCACTTGATGCCCTATGACCCTAGTAATAAAAAAAATCTTAGTAACAACATTATAGTTATAAATATAGTACATTTTGTGATATGTAAAAAAACGTGTTAGTTACACTATTTATAACTTAAGAAGGGGTGATCCGATTTGGCTGAAAATTCCTAAAGATGTAGCTTAGAACCAGGAAACTGATATATGATACTTTTCATCCCTTTCGACTGGATGGATGGAACGAAGTTTTTCGGAGCAGCTAGTATTTTATAAAAAGTTTTGGGAAAATCACATATTTATTGGCAGCAATAGACAGTTGGCCAAAGGCAAGCATACATGCTTAACGCCGAACAATCATTAGACAGGTTCAATTCCCCGACACGGGTATGAACTTAAATATCAGTATTTTACGATCTAGATTTTTATTAAATCTTCCACGTGTAGGTCTGGGTCCCCTTATATAGACTATTAGATGTTGTATATAATAGGCGTAGGTTAAATAGGTTAGTTCCAACAAGATCACTGTTACAGCAGTCTGGATAACCTCATATTCCTCAACTACTTCTGGCACCATAATGTATTCCTTTCTAGAGGGTAAAGTAGCCGGTAGAAGTGCATAATAGGCCTAAGATCCTGGTCACAGGGTGACCATATAAGATGCAAATAGGCCACGGTAGTCTCTTGCAAGCAAGAAAACCGTGTTTTTTCGCTATCACTTAAAAAATATTCCAATATCATCAGGTATTTATTTATACAGGGTTACTAGTAACTAACCCGTAAACTTTCTAAACTTTAGTACAACAAAAGCTACAACTTTTGTTCAAGGAAAACAAGCAGACGGATTTCCTGATGGTAAGAAAATCACGCCGCGTAGAGACCAAAGGTGGTAAGGCTGCGTTGCCAACCTGAGGCCGGGATGTTAAGCCTCGAGTAAAAGTAAGTTTACCGGCTACCTTACCCTTCAAATCGAAACACGTCAACGGCAAGTGCTGACGCCATATCGGCAGGATTAGATAAGGCGGTCGTACCAATCCCGGGCGAGTCGGTGCGAAACTCTACCACCACCTAGTCAGACGTCACGGTCTTAGTGACGTCTGACTAGGTGGCTAGTCTTAGCTTTTAAAAGATGCCTGGCAAGAAGGCAGTTGGTATATTCTGCAAAGGAGCCCAGACCAACACGGGATAAACACGGGGTATTGTTGAATTCACAAATTTTATTTACTTTATTTTATTTTTATATAATTTGTTAACTTTGAACTTAGATTTAGTACCCAGAAACAGTTTATTTATTTGATTATTGAACTAACCTTGTGTAAAGCTGCATGACCAGATTTATGGAAATGGCCCTTCTCGCCCTTTTCATGTCCACCGTGTCCGGCTTGCAGATTGGATTTCTTGAAATGTCCGCCCTGGAAATATACCATTAACGCTGTGACTGATGTTTAATTTAGCTGCCACTAGTCTATACTACTTACTACTAGCAGTATACTACAAGACTCCGCTTAAGTTACGCAAAAAACTTATCCATCTTCCAATTCTGCTTCATCGGATTTTAAAACTTTAAAAAGAAAAAAAGTATCTTTCCAATTATACAGACTTTCAAAACTTTAAAAAGAGATTTTTGAGTAAAATTAAAAAAATCTATAAGATATTTTTTTAGCATTAGCTTAAAAAACACTACATGATTTGTATATATAGTAACTGAAATTGTAAGAGCATTCATCATCGTCATTTGAAAGGGTGTCGGAGGGGATTTTTTTTAACATTATATATTATAGGGAAGATATTTTTTTACTATTAGCTTAAAAAACACTACATGATTTGCGGTATGGCGGTTTTACGGTAACTGAAATTGTAAGAGTAGTCGTCATCGTCATTTGAAAGGGTGTCGGAGGGGATTTTCCCCTTTCTGTACAAATTGTGATTATTAAGAAGTTTCCTTTCTTCCGTCAAATTTTCCGTATACCCAAAAAGGTAAGCAAAACTACAACCTGGCACCCTCGACTAACTGAACTTACTTTAGTTCCACCATGTGATAGGGAGCAAACCTATCGCCAAAAGGCAACTTATCCAATCCCAAGCAATTTTGTTTTTGGTATAAAATTGAATAATAAACATATTGAGTTGCCTGACTCGGGAATGAAACCCGAGTCCTTATGGCATCAACGTGAACACCTAACAACTAGACCACAGAAGTAATAAAACGAATCAGTCCTTAAAATTTATAAGTATACATGAAAGTCGTGTTAGTTACACTACTTCTAACTTAAAAATGGCTTAACGGATTTGGCTGAAAATTGATGAGGAGGTAGCTTAGAGTTAGAAAACGGACATAGGATACTTGTTTAGCTGTGCTAATGCGGGGAAACCAGAATTAGCGTCAACGGCAGGCACTGATGTTATGGGGACTGGAATGGGTAAGGCGGTGCTACCAATCCGGGCAAGTCGCTGCAAAATTCTACCACTTAGTAAATTCCACATTTCGGAATTAAATCATCAAATTGTAAAGTGGGCAGCCCATCAAAGAAGAAGGGTAAGCTGTATGATCCAGCTTCTTGTGTTTTACAATTCAGCATACAGTAGTACTATTTAAATTATGCTTTTCGTCTATATTCGTCAAGCTTCGGAAATCTAAATGAATTTTAAAGATATCTATATAGAGTTGTTATTACACATAATTAATTATATCGCTGCTGTTTTGGCGCCATCGTGAATGAAGATGATCGTATTTTTTTCAATATGATTGAATTTCGTGTTTATACCTATTGAGTGAAATTTATTAATTTAGGTGGGAATTATATTAATTTTGTTCAGTGAAAGTGAACAAATAAAATATTCATGAAGAAATTAGTGTATCGTTTATTTAATCGCTGCCGTCAAATCTCACTAGATAAGCTTGAGTAACGAAGCCACCGCTTCATTCAAATCCCTGACCTGACATAACTTTGGCCATAGTGACTAATGACTGATAAGTAATAATAATTAACTAATTTGACATTGGCAAATAAGTAATGAAAAACGATCGAAAGCCATATTTATAAAAGAAGAAGAAGAATCGTATCGCTTAAATTAAGATTAGGTCAGCCAATTTAAAAACAAAAGTATAAAGTGTAAAAGAGTAAAAAGCGTAAAACCGAAGCGTATAATTTAAATAGTAGTACTGTATTGACGCTGCATTAACATACAGGCAAAAGCTTGTAAAGCATTATTAATATTACCAAGAATAAGGTTAAAATACCCATTAATTTAAATTTAAGTCAGAAATGAGTTTCAAAGTAACGAAGTTGGGATTAAGTGGATAAGTTATGAAAGTTACTGTTTTTGAATACAGAGGCAAGACTAGTTTCATTGCACTTTAAGTTACGGATTTCAATTTAATTATTTTATTATAAAAGCTTTGTAACACGGATGAAAGTTTAGTTGAAACTTGGAGTACTTAGATGAACAAGAGAAAAAGGGGATGCGTTCTCAAATAGAATAATTAAATCCGATTTTAAATGACAAAATAATAAATTCCGACATAACATAACATAACAAGTCGGAATTTATTATCATAAGCAATAAATACGTTTTATAGCATAATCTAGCATAATGAATACGTTTAACAATAAAAAAAAAGTATCTTCACGCCCATATCCTCGAAGCGGTAGGCAGAGTCACAACCAGGGCACCCACGACTAGCCGAATATACTAAGTCCCCTATTGCCAACCGGACACAAAAACTATCCCGAGCAACATTTTTTTATTAGAAAACTGGAAAACCCAATGTTCTTTTTGTTGCTCGACGGTATTCGAACCCGGGTCCTTGTGCAGTCCCGCACTGCAGCAGTGAAGTGCAGCAGAAGTTTTTTTTCAAATTTGTGAAAAATCTGTATCAAGTAAGGAACCAATTACAAAACAAAGAGTTTCTCCTCCAATTAACAATCTGTTAAAGGACGAGTTGAATTTGCGATTATTATTCAATGAACTAACGTCTCCCAGTTACAACAGTAGCATGTATTCGATTTGTTAACTATTTATAATTAGTTAATCATTAATTTATCAACGAACAGTAAAACTAGAAACGCGCAAAAGCTTTTCCTATTATGAAACTGTTTAAACTTAAAAAAATACTTCAAAAATATTATTGTCCCAATTCAAAAGCTTTTCCTGTTATGGAACTGATTAATCTTAAAAAATACTTGAATAATATTAATGTCTCAATTCAAAAGTTTACTACTTCAAAAGTCTAATACTTGAATAATATTAATGTCCCAATTCAAAAGCTTTTCCTGTTATGGAACCGATTAATCTTAAAAAATACTTGAATAATATTAATGTCTCAATTCAAAAGTTTACTACTTCAAAAGTCTAATACTTGAATAATATTAATGTCCCAATTCAAAAGCTTTTGCTGGTACGGAACTGATTAATCTTAAAAAATACTTGAATAATATTAATGTCTCAATTCAAAAGTTTACTACTTCAAAAGTCTAATACTTGAATAATATTAATGTCCCAATTCAAAAGCTTTTCCTGGTACGGAACTGATTAATCTTAAAAAATACTTGAATAATATTAATGTCTCAATTCAAAAGTTTACTACTTCAAAAGTCTAATACTTGAATAATATTAATGTCCCAATTCAAAAGCTTTTCCTGTTACGAAACTGATTAATCTTAAAAAAATACTTGAAAAATATTAATGTCCCAATTCAAAAGTTTTTCTTGTTATGAAACTGATTTATCTTAAAAAGTACTTGAATAATATTAGTGTCCCAATCCAAAATACTTACCTGTTATGAAACTGGTTAATCTTAAAAAATACTTGAAAAATATTAATGTCCCAATTTCGTAAACAAAACTGTTTGCAAGTCGCATCGTGACTGCTTTGTTTGTTTTGAAACGTCTAGACCGCTTTTTGTTAGTTCGTTTACCTATTTCTCAGAAACAAAGACTTTCAAGGCCAGATTTCTTTTGTATAGAAAGTAGTCTTAAGTGCCTTGTGATGAGGAATTTCCGTTTGTTAAATTGGCAATCCAAAATGTTAATAATTGTATTACTAAATTCGTCTGTAAGTAAAAGCTTGTTTTGAAATTAGTTCTGATACTGAAGCCCGCTCGGAACTGAAATAATACCGGAATAATTTTGTTCGATTTACTTTAATTATCAGTATGAAAGTACTATCATTCATGTGGTAGAATACATTTATTATACATTATACATTTATTGCGCTATCGTACACAAACATGACAACACAAACATTCGCGCAAGCGCCCTGCGCCGTCTTACGAATTTTCGATCAGAGGTCGTGTCCTGACGCGTGATTAGAAGTTTTTACTCATTCTAAAAAAAGAGCGCAAAGCCGATAAAGAAGTTTTCACTTCGAAAATTCTGGATCGTCTTGACCCATTTTTAATAAATTTATAGTACACTTAAATTATTATGAAATAGGTTTTATCCTGTAAACAGCTAGCTCAGTAAAGATCGACCTACGTATCGATCTTAGACTAAGAATCTAAGTTAAATTTTAAATTTTATTTTTTAAATTCCTTAACACCAATAAGCCAATGGGTGTTAGTAGAAGAGGACCCAAGTAATTTAGACTAGATGTTATGGAACAAGACACCAAAGTACTCACCGTTAAGGGTGCTGAAGACTTTCAAGTGGATAAAATAAACAAGTTACCCAGAGTTCTCGCACCTGGAGTGTGACCATTAACTTTACAACCTCAATGACCACATACCGTAGAATGTTCTTTTTCGCTGTGATGGCCACCGTGGTGTTCTTCTTCAGCGGAGTCACCTTCTTCTTCGAAGAATTCAACGTTTTTTTCGTATTCTTCTTTTTTGTGAATGTCGTGGCTGCCTTTCGTGCTGTGCCCTTTCGAGTGCTTCCCCGATTCTTCGTACTATGGGTTATCGGAAGTTAGACTACACTTGAAACTCAAAAAATATATAAATGTTTATAAAACATGACATCAAAACTAATTGTATTTTTAGGGTTACATTTTGTATACGTTTTGGACATACATATTACTTTTGTTTTAGGCCTCAAACTGGATCTCAGCGATTTGCGGGGCGACGGCGAGAGCGGGGCGGGCGCGGGCGAGGCGAGTTATGCCCGAACTCGATGTCAGCGGCCAGATCGCTCGCAGTTCACTTTAATAAAAATCTATGTGTTAGATCGCGCCGCTCTCGCCGCCGCCCCGCAATCGCTGAGATCCAGTTTGAGGCCTTAGGGTTTCAGGTTTGTAAGGTTAACAAAAGAAAGAAAAAAAGTTTGTTTGTACCTACGCGTTCACCACCGCACTCAGAGTCGTTAATTAACAATCAATCTATCATTAAGCCACAATTATTTCGCATTAAAAATATCGACTTAATGACTTATTAAAAGACAATTGACGTCACTAAGAGCTATAGGTAGAGGTATAAAAGTTACGAGTTAAGAAATTTTACAAGATACTCTAAGATACGCTAGTTGACATTTATTCTGTCATTAAATCACATTTTTTTATTAAAAGTACCGACTTAATGACTGATTAAAGGATAATTGATGTCTCTGGGTGCGGTTATCACATATTATGGACACATGGTCTATTCTGCAAAAGGGCCCGGACCAACACGAATACTTACTCAATATACCCAAGCCTGCTTTAAGCGATAGAATTTCGGAAAAGTACTACTTATGTCTCTGGTGACCTCTTTTTAACTGACTTTGACAAAAGTAGGAGATTATTTCTTAATTGGTTTCATGTTTTCTTGTGTTTAAAGAAGATATTTTCAGGGTGGTCCAGGCCTCAAGGGTCTAATGATCAAATTCCAGGGAAACCGAAAAAAAAACTTAATTTTTGTGTATAAAGATGACTTACTTTTTGAAATCGAACTCGGTTTTGTTTAGTTTAGCTGCGCTCAAATAATAGTATCTTCATGCCCGTAACCCTGAAGGAATAGTCAGAGGTGCAACCTTCAAAAAAAGAGCGTACTCATTCCTTAAAGGTCGACAACGTATCTGTGATACTTCTGGTGTTGCGGATGTCCATGGGCGGAGGTGATCACTTTCCATCAGGTGATCCACTTGCTCGTTTGCCTCCTCTTCTATAAAAAAAGGGCACCTACGACTAGGAAAAGACACTACGTCCCGTGACGTGATAGAAGGCTACTCTATGGCTAACCGGGCACATATTCAATCCCGGGCAATATTGTTTTGGGAGAAAATTAAAAAGACACATTTTTCTTATGTTGCTCGACACGGGGATCGAACCCGGGACCCCATGAAGTCAAGTCCAATAACTGGATAGCTAGACTACAGACGCGAGGCCTAAATTATAATATTCCCTAAAAAAAAATTCGAGTTCCTGGACTAGTCTAAATGTATCACACTACCTTAGCATGTTTCTTCCCATGTTCTTCGTGGTGGTGGGCACCATAGTGTCCGTCTTCCTCATGGTGACTTTCGTCGACGCCTCCGTGGTCCTTGTATTTATCAAGGTGGTCTTCTTTGTCGTGGTGCCCCTTTTTGGTTTTCGTCTCTTTATGGACGCCCTGTAAAAATATTTATTAGAAATTTGGCAGTCGATTCAATCCTATGTGTTTTGTTGGATTATTACTCTAAGAATAAATCTTTTTTTACCTAAATGATAGTCGTTGCGGTGAAATTTCATTTGTAAGTATTTTTTTTTATATTGGAAGGCAAACAAGCAGACTGATTTCCTGATGGTAAAAAATTCACGCCGCCTAGAGACACCAAAGGTGGTAATGGTGCGTTGCCAACCTGAGGCCGGGATGTTAGGCCTCGAGCATAAGTAAGTTTACCGGCTACCTTACCCTCCAAACCGGAACACGTCATGACGTTATGGCGGCAGGAATAGGTAAGGCGATGGTACTAATCCGGCTGAGTCGCTGCGAAACTCTACCACCTAGTAGTATTTAGTAGATATCACTTCATGGGGCATTGATGCGAAATCCCCGTCTTCAGCTTCTGGAATAATTTCTTGATTTAGATTGTTTCATTATGACATTAGTGTAATCAGTCAGATTAGGTGGCTCTTTTTTATATACTAGGAGAGCGAAGACGCACACCCCTCTTCTGATAGTAAGAGACAACCCTGGCCGATTGACGCCATACATGTTACATGTGAGAGACTGACGTGAGGCTAGGATGTTAGACCTATTTTGCAAATCTATCAGCTACTCTACCAATCGATTCGGAACGTGACTATATACGTAACTATATCATTATAGCGGCAGTATTAGGCTTTGGATCCCTACCCGGCCAAATTGGTGCAACTTATCACCAGCGACTTTTAAACAATGGTTCAGTTAACCTATTCGAGATGTGAGGTAGAGTATCAGATGGTCTATTTATTATACGGTCGACCTGGGACAACTGGTAAGAGGAAAGCACAGGCTTAATGGGTCAACAAGACCTGTGGTAATCGACTGCTGTGCAGTAACTTCTCGGGTAGAGATTCGCGTTACCTATTCCTGCCGTCATAATGATAGTGTCATGTCCCGGTTGAGAGTGTAAGGTAGTCGGTAGACTTGCACAAATGGCCTTACATTCCGGCTAATGGAGCTGTTTCATTTATGGTATCTATAGGTCACTCGTGTAGAAGACACGTGTGTTTATACACTCATTGCTTACATAAAAAATAGATCCATGCGAGAGCTACGCATCAGTAACATTTTTTGTCATTTTTAGCGAGAATTGTATCTTACTACGAGGAAAACTTTCTTTTTCGATATCTTATAACATAAATATTATGTCTAGACCATCGAATTTGTATGATTTATTTTCCGACAAGTCACGTACGATCGAAGAAATTAGGATTCCGTAGAAATGATCGAATGAAACATACCAACAAGAAGTGAACGGTAAAACGCTATTACACAAGATCTTTTATACCAAATCTTCGACCTTTCTAACGCGTACGATATTAAAGTTACGAAAAAGACGTTTCTTGGGTTAGTCAAAATTAAATGAGAAAAAAATTATCTTTGTTTAATTCTGATTGACTTTGGGTTGGAATTACGTTAGGACAATTGTAAGGATCGTTGTGAAATTACTGAGGATCTCGTACTGATGTTTGGTAGATAATTGACTTGTGAACTCGATTACCACTACTATTGGTACAGAATAATTTTACGATTGGTAATTACTCGATAATAACTATCGCCATCTTGTGAATACGTCCGCTTGGCATATCATATAAAACCTTTTTGAATAATCTTTTTAATCTTTTTGTTATTTTAATGTATAACCTACTAGTTTAAGTCATTAAAATGTATTCTATATTACTTTTAATACCACTAAGAATATGTGTACAAAGTTTTTTGATGAAGGCATATTGTGCAAGTCTACCGTCTACATCCTTCAGACCAGAAAATGACAGATTCATTAGGAGTAGATAAGACGGAGGTGCCCTACCCGAGCAACCTGCTGCATAGCGCTCTAAATTAAGTGGTCTTGTTGGCAATTTATGAACCTGTGATCGTTGGCTGGTCTACTTTAGTTAGCGGACCCGGACTAACAAGGGAAAACAGTAATACGATCTATTGTTAAAAAAACAATTTAAAAATATTAAAAAAATTCAACAAAATTCAATTTTAACATAAATACTACGCAATTTAAGAACAACTAAACGTAAAGATAACTCAAAACACTTGTCAGATCCCTATTAAATTAACCTTCGATTGCACAATAAATCCTGATCGATATTTAAGTTCAAGATTTTGATTCGAAAACAAATAGTAGGAGGCGGTTCAAGTTATCCGGGCAAGTCGCGAAACTAATTTGCACAAATTAAAATAAGTTATAAACTCAAGTGAAGCAGTAATAGAGTCAAGACTTAGATCGTTTCATGTTGATAAAAACAGTTTGGACGATTACCGAGCATCTGCTTTTTGTATCGCTTCACTCGCAATTAAAGTGGCGATTTGTTACGGAACTAAAGAAGGCGCTATTTCCAACCATCTTCAAAAAAAGGGATGGATCAAATATTGACAGAATAGATAGTGCAAAAGTGGACGGTCTTACGTAGACGGGGAGACCTAGGTAGATCTCTTGGGTATCATTCAAGGCAGGTTTAGACGAATTTCTACACTTGGCATTGGATACTCATTATCAACCCCGCAAGAGAATCACCATGAAGATAATGTATGTACATATGCATGTTCTTATGCGTTTTCCCAAAAAAAATGTTTTCAATACGGCTGCATGTTTTTAGAGTCGGTCTTCGCGTGATAAAACTGAAAAATTAAGATTCATTTTTTTTCTTCGTATTTTTTCAGGATAAAAAGTATCCCATTTTATGCACAGGATAATAAGGTATAATTACACCAAGTTTCATCAAAATCGAACCGTTAGTTTTCACGTGATGCCTGAACATACAGGCAGACAGACAGACAAAATTGCATTCCAGCTTTACTAGAATAAATTGTAAATAATCACAATCGGAAGTTTTCACTAGTAGTAGTGTATTGGTAGATTAAAATAAATAGATAAAAGCAAAAACTAACTTAAATGGACTAACCTTCTACCTAATTTTTAATTTTAAGAGTTTAATAAGTACATGTATTTATTTTGTGGCTCATGATAATAAAATATGTAAAACCTTCATGACATTTAAATACCAAGTATTTAAAGAGTTATTCTGGGGACTTTGAAATTACTTCATTGTACAATATTTTCAAATAAAGTTTTGAACATTTTGAAATATGCAAAATATCTTTCTCTCATCTCAATATTTTAAGGGCTGCAAACAAAACTATTCTAAAATATTACCAAAATACCTACCTACCTCATGTTTTATATAGGAATGTTATCATAATATTCAGTATTAGTAGCAACATTATATCATCTAATGATCTAATAAACTAAATACTCATACTAACTAAATAGTCATGAGAACAATTATTGTATTTACTAACACAATAAATAGATATTTTGATACAATGAAATCATCATTATTCTAAAACACTGAAAATAAACTACTGAAAATGAAGACGACGTGTAATGAAATTAATGTGTTCCTGTTTAGTTATTAATCAAGTAGATAATGAGTTTAGTTATTAAATTAAGTTATGAATATTAATTCATTAAAATTCAGTGGTTTATGAGTACGTATAAGCAGTGCTGGACTAAGCCTAAGTGCCGCTTTGGCCACTGAGAAATGAAATTACTGAAATTTTATGAACAATATAATGTAATAAGTTTGATTATACAATTTTAAAAAAAAAAATGATGTAAAATCGTGTAGCTTATTCAGGGATAAACTAAGATTTAGGATTTAACTAAATTTCTATTTATGATTAAAAATGTTAAATAAGTTAATTTAAACATGAATAAAAAACATTTTAATTGACTACCACTGACCTTTTTTTACAATTTAATTGATGTAATTGCATTGTGTGTAAATTTTAAAATTCTTGTATAAGCAATATTTATTATTATTAAAAGCTACGAATACTTTCGACACGATACATTTTTTAAAAAAACTATTTCGATAATGCGGATTTTTGTCTCACTACAAAGACTTTGTTGGCTTAGACATTAACACAGAATGGCCCTAAATCCAGCTCTGCGTTTAGGTTTACATAAGACGCAACAATATCGACATTAACTTCTCGATTTCGATAAGTGATCTTGCTAGGCCTACTGAAACGACTAGTATTAAAAACATACAATTTGTTAAACAATTAATTACGTACATTTAACTTACATACATAATAACAATACCAGGGTTTAATCGTCACTTTCTGTTTCCGTGTTTTAACGGCGTCATTTGATTTCCGTTTATTCACCTTTAAAATGCCCAAATTATAAAATGATTTCAAGATGGCTGAAAATTTCTTACAAAGGTTTTTTTTTACCTATTTGTTTTAAAAACCAAAGTTGATATATCATGTCATGGGTTTAGTAAGACTCAACATTCTTTTGATGGTATCAATTTACTAATATGAGGATCATACCTAGGTTTCCCTTTAAATATTTTTTTTATGATATTGGAAGGCAAAGCAGACGGATTTCCTGATAGTAAGAAATTCAAGCCGCCTAGAGACACCAAAGGTGGTAATGGTGCGGTGCCAACCTGAGACCGGGATGTTAGGCCTTGAGCAAAAGTAAGTTTACCGGCTACCTTAGCCTGCGGACCGGAACACGTCATGACGTTATGGCGGCAGGATTAGGTAAGGCGGTGGTACCAATCCGGGTGAGTCGCGGCGAACCTCTACCACCTAGTCATATGTCACGGTAATAGTGACGGTAAGCCTACGCTCGCCTTTTACGAGCTGCCTGGCAGGAAGGCAGATGGTCTATTCTGCAAAGAAGCCCGGATCAAGAAAATGTGAGAAGTTTTTACTTTTTCTAGAACATCTGTAAGGTAACTTGGACTTATGATAATTTGAATTTACCTCGTATGCCTTCTTCCCGTGTTCTTCATGTTCTTCCTCGTGTTCTGCGCTATGTTCCTTGCCACCACCTGAAACCGGTAACATAGGTTTAGTCATGAAACTTACATATCTTCACGCCAAGTCCCTTACGGATAGATAGAGAGTATCAAGTGAGAAACGTGAGACAAACTAGGCTTCCTTCACATTGATTATCATTTTCGTACAAATTTAAAATATAATACAAATGTAAATACAAAAAAATCTTTGTCTACCTATACCTAAATATCGAGGCTTACCACAGCTGCTTTTTTTACTTTACATTGACTATTTCTTTCATTTATAAAGTATTTCAAGTCGGATCTATTGTTTGGTGGAAAGAAATTGCTTAAGCACTTGACATAAGTACTTTCCCATTTTTATGCCAATACAAGTTGCATACATACATACACACACTTATATCTCCAAGTCAAGTCCCTTGCGGGGTAGGCAGAGAGTGCCTAGTTTCAAATCTCATGATTCTGGCAGATTTGCCTCGCTTCATCCACATTCATTATTCTTTTCATACAAACATGCCGGTTTCGGAAAGTTTTGGCACCATCCTACCCCGATAACACCCGAGCTATTCGATTGCTGAATGCTAACCTAGGTCTTCCCGGATCTTCACCCAAATTCGCATTGTACAAGTAGCTTGCCTTCTGTCTTGACAATTTTTCATCTGCCATTCTTTTCACACGGCTAAACCAGCGGAGCATGCCTTTTCTCATTTTAACCGACTTCAAAAATGGAGGTTGTTCTCAATTCGATTATATGTTTTTTGTTTTTGTAAGTTTGTCACGCGATTAGGCTATAAATAGCCAACCAATTTTCATGGTTCTATTTTATAAAGACAGTTCATGATTTCGAGGTGGTCCCATACTGATTTTATCATGCTTAGACTAGTGGTTTTTGGGTATGATCAAGATTATCATCGACGCGGTCGTCAAGACAAGCGAAAGTAGTACAAGTAGGATGTTGATAAAATTTGTGTTTTTTTATGATATTGAAAGGTAGACAAGGAGATGGATTTCCTGATGGTAAGAAATGTCCGCCGCCTCGAGACACTAAAGGTGGTAATGGTGCGTTGCCAGCCTGAGGCCGGGATGTTAGGCCTCGAGCAAAAGCAAGTTCATCGGCTAGCATACCTTCTAAAACAAAAAAAAGTTATGGCGGCAGGAATAGGTAACGTCATGATACTAATCCGAGTGAGTCGCTGCGAAACTTTACCACCTAGTCAGATGTCACGGTGTTAGTGACGGTAAGCCTATGCTCGCCTTTCACGAGCTGCCTGGCAGGTAGACAGATGGTCTATTTTGCAAAGGAGCCCGGACCAACACGGTACAACGTGTGTGGGACCATTTCGGAACCATTTGCTATCTTTTGAAAAAAGAATGATCAAATCCCGACATTATCATCCAATGTAATAGTTGGAGTCGGTTTTTTGCCGTTTTATTGCGCTTAATGACACCAACACCTTCTTTCAATCCCACTCTTTCTTGGATTTCACAGTTACGAATGCAGTCAGCGAGCGTTACAAACAAAGAACAATACACAATAACGATAAACAATAAAAGACAAACAATGCTAAGTAAATATGCAGATTTTTAATAACAAGAAATCGCTTTGACTAATCAAAGGTGGTAATGGGTATTATCATTCCAGCCTATGGCTGCCAACACACAACACATCTACAAAAAACTGACTCGTGTATACTACACGTCGCGATTTGATAATTCTCTTTTTTAAAAGGTGTTCAAGCAGCATAATTCACAAATTATTTCTAATCTTGATAAAAATGTATATGGGATCATCTCAGAATCATCGACTACTTTTCAAAAAAAAAGAATCATAAATATTTGTTTTCAGCCGAGCAATCGTGTAACAAACTTACAGAAAACATAATTGAAGAGAAAAACTTCTCTTCAATTATGTTTTCTGTAAAAAAAAAAGTGATAATAATTCTTTATTTGCTCTCAAATCCCATAAATTAAATATTTTACAAATTTTGTTGCGCACCTACTATCCTAATTTTTAGTTATCGCTATCTTCTTTTAACGAAAGTAAAGGAAGAGACAAAACACTTTTAGTGCTTTCATTGGCTATCCTCGTTGGTCGAGTGGTCGATAATACACGCCTAGCTACACCGTTCAACTGCGAGGCTCGGGTTCGATTCCCGACGGGAGCAGACATTTGTGTGATGAACACTTAGATGTCTGCATTTCCGGGTCTGGGGTTTATTAAATTTATCCTGGTATCTATTTAAGTTTTTCTATGCATTAGTATCTTTGACTAACACCCATAACACAAGCATATAATTTGCTTACTCTGGGGTTAGATTCAATTAGTGTAACTTTTCTAGTCAAATTTATTTATTTATTTATTATATAGACGCTTAATGTATTTCTCAGAAACTGTGGATTGAAAAGTTTACAATGTGACATGTGATGACTAATCTGACATGTCTAAAATGTTCCATCTCTTTTGTTTTTGTTTAATTTAAAAAAGACAGCATCTAAAACAAGTTTAGTTTTGTACAGCAAAATCACTACCAATACCACCGAAGTTTAATTCAATCATAATGAAAGCCCTTTAAAGTATTACATAATTTAAATCGATCATACTAAACGGTTTGATAGTGTAAATAATCGTCTCAAAAACGAAAGTGTGGAATGGAAAGTGATCTACTCTCGACTATTTATTATATTCAAATCTCATGATTCTGGCAGATTTGCCTCGCTTCATCCACATTCATTATTCTTTTCATACAAACATGCCGGTTTCGGAAAGTTTTGGCACCATCCTACCCCGATAACACCCGAGCTATTCGATTGCTGAATGCTAACCTAGGTCTTCCCGGATCTTCACCCAAATTCGCATTGTACAAGTAGCTTGCCTTCTGTCTTGACAATTTTTCATCTGCCATTCTTTTCACACGGCTAAACCAGCGGAGCATGCCTTTTCTCATTTTAACCGACTTCAAAAATGGAGGTTGTTCTCAATTCGATTATATGTTTTTTGTTTTTGTAAGTTTGTCACGCGATTAGGCTATAAATAGCCAACCAATTTTCATGGTTCTATTTTATAAAGACAGTTCATGATTTCGAGGTGGTCCCATACTGATTTTATCATGCTTAGACTAGTGGTTTTTGGGTATGATCAAGATTATCATCGACGCGGTCGTCAAGACAAGCGAAAGTAGTACAAGTAGGATGTTGATAAAATTTGTGTTTTTTTATGATATTGAAAGGTAGACAAGGAGATGGATTTCCTGATGGTAAGAAATGTCCGCCGCCTCGAGACACTAAAGGTGGTAATGGTGCGTTGCCAGCCTGAGGCCGGGATGTTAGGCCTCGAGCAAAAGCAAGTTCATCGGCTAGCATACCTTCTAAAACAAAAAAAAGTTATGGCGGCAGGAATAGGTAACGTCATGATACTAATCCGAGTGAGTCGCTGCGAAACTTTACCACCTAGTCAGATGTCACGTTGTTAGTGACGGTGAGCCTATGCTCGCCTTTTGCGAGCTGCCTGGCAAGGAAGGCAGATGGTCTATTCTACAAAGGAGCCCGGACCAACACGGGGCGATTACATATTACATATTATTACATATAATTACATATTATAATCATTTGGGGGCTGATTTTTTATAATAAGCCTTAGTTTCTACCCGGATCTTTGGGTTCCCGGGTCTTACATGTATATCAAAATCGATTCAGCGGTTTTGTTGTGAAAGGGGAACAAACAGACAAATATACAGGAAAACTTTCATATTTTTGGATAATGCACTAAAATTTTAAATATTGCAATTCAATTTTTTTTCCAAATTGGAAGTAGTAGGTAGGTACAATGAATACATAATAGTAATTTATAAACGTAAATCTTATATAGCGATTCCAATTGATTTAGTTTAAATTATAATTATAAGGTAGTTTATCTGTCTGTTTTCTACCATCATAAAATCTGTCTTTTTTATTTTACCTTTTTTTGAAAAAACATCGAACAAGCACACGAGTCTCCTGATGGTAAGAGACAACCTTCGCTTATAGATGCCACAGTTATCAGTGTGTGTGTGTGTTAGGCCTGCACAAGTTTACCGGTTACCCTATCTTTTAGGCTGGAATAAATTTATGTAAATATGGCGGCAGGAATAGGTAAAGCAGTGGATCCTTAACTGGGTAAGTTGTTGCACAGGACTTAAGTTTGGTATTATTAGTAAGGATCCATTTAACGTATGCTCGGTCTTTACTAATTGCTAGGCAGGAAGGCAGATATACTATTCTGCAAATGGTATCCGCATCAACAAATGAAAAAATACAAAAACTTAAATACATAGTGCAACTCACTCTTGGCCTGTTTTTTGCTTAACCACGATACGCATCGCGTCTAACCCCAACAGCCGAGAAATTGATACCACAAAAACTAATTTTATCAACAAAAGATTGATAGTTTTATAGTTCTTATAGATTGTTTAGTTTCATAAACCAATTACTTGACTTTTTCACAAGTTTATTTATATAAGACATTTATTTATAAAATTTAGTTTCCCAGATAAGATAATTAATAGAGAATCGTAATTTTCATGTAAATTTGAATAATTCAATAATAATTAATTCAGGTAATTTCTGCAAACAACTATCTCTAATTTCAAGTTAATAGTAAGGTAAATAAAATAATAATGTATATATACTTACTTGGTAAATAAAATAATAATGTAAATAACATAATAATAATTCGTTTGAAAATTGGTAAGGAGATAGCTTAGAACCAGGAGAAAGACATAGGATACTAATTAAGTGAAATAAAAGCGCTACTTAAAGCGACTTTACGCTCGGCGACGGCATTCACAACAGTGAGATCGAAAAAGAGTTGGATTAAAAGAAAATGTTGGTATAAAAATTATAAGGGGCATGGTTCGTTGATTCTAATATGTGGAAAAAATAACTAAAGAAAGATTGACAAAACAGATATACAATGAAGTTTGGATCGAAGTAGGTACCCGGGAAGACTTAAGTTGTCTCTGCCTGCCCCGTCAAGGACTGGGTTTGAAAATGTATAAGTATGGAAAATATTGTAAAGTAAATATTTCCCGCGGCTACGACCGCTATTTTTATCCGATCTGCTGATTTCAACCTTTGGCTTTGAACTTAAATTTTAAATAATAAATACCAAGTTCAATTTTAAGTAGTAAGTAAGTAAGTAATTAAGTGTTAAGTAGGCTACAGCATTGCTGAAAATAACAAGATAGGAAGCGTATTCGTTATTGTTTATATAGATTTTTTTAAATATCAGTGGAATTAAATTAGGTGAAATTTAGATTAATTGTATAAATGGTTCTATAAGAAACTTAAATAGCCTTTTTTGTTACAGTAATCTGCCATAGTTGTGACCAGTTTTTACAGCTCAGATAGTGTAGACCCCAAAAGATGAGAGATAATGATACTGCAAACATCTGCATATACCAGACATCTCACCACTTAGTTACCTACACGCATTCCCATATTCATTGATTTCAATCTTTGTAGGCATATGTATGGACATATGTCCAAATACAAGATAAACAAGACACCCTTAGATAACACACAGCCCTGCTTAAAGCCAATGTTTATATCAAACCAACATGTTATCATCCACCCGGATACATGCTTTACAATTTTAATACATTGAGAGCACCGCACGCAGCTGGGGCATGTCTGTCCCATAATCTAGTAAAATGTCCCAAAGTTCATTACGTACAACCCTATCAAATGCTTTTCGAGATCTACAAAACCATAGGAAACCCTCTGACTCAAAACCAGATGCCTCTCTACCATTTGCAGACTGAAAACACCTGTATTGTACACTCTCATCCAGACGTAAAAGCAACTACAAAAATAAAGCAAACATAAAATAAACATAAAACAATATTTCATCGAACATCCCTTGCATCCTCCTTTCAACTATTTTCCCTTGCACTTATGATGCTAAACTGGATAAACTGATAGCCCTGTAACTAATGCAGTCCACGAGTGAACGCTTGCCGTTATACAAGGTTAAGATGACCGTATAGCGCCAGTCTTTGTTTATTTTGCTGGTTCTCCAACATTTGTTGCAAAGGACCCAGAAATAGTCCCAGACGGCAGGACCAACAAGTTCGATCATCTCAGCTGATATCCTTATATATCTACACCCGTAGCCTTACGATGTCTCATACTTTTACTCGCCAATTCAATTCCTTCCGTCATAATACCAGTAAGTAGTAGTACTCAGACCCAGCGGCAGCATCTTGGGTATATTCATTCATATCCTCAAAAATTTACTCCACTTTTTTATCACATTATCCTTGCTTATAAAAATATCACCATCTATTTTTCTTACTTCTTCTTTTTAATACTTATTTTACTTGACTAAATTCTTCAATGAAAGCTACAAAATTAATTACTATTTTTTTTGTTTCTTGAAGCTTTTTGATGATCACGTCAAATAAAAGTTAAAAAAAATTGTTGATTACATTTGTAAGGTGACAAAATCTATATTTTATTACGCGATGCCAAAACTTTGGACACCTTTTAACGTAAATTGCTCTGACGGAGGAGCATAAAATTTGGCAACACTTATAGTTTATGTATAGGAGAAGTGCAAAACGCTAATATTTTTCAATAATAATGCTTACAAATTACATTAAATCAATAGATAAAACATTACCCATACTACTATGCATTTTGACACACACAAACAAATATATTGATGATAACGATAAAAGATCACAGATATGAGTATGAAGAAACTTTACTTTATTTTTCTTTTACTCCAATACTGTAATGAATTTAAGAAATATCCAAAAATTGAATGAGGCTATTGTTGATTAGTTTGAAATATTTTGAAACGTATTTTATAAAAAGCTTTGTATCTTTTAAATAGATTTACTAAAGAATCCACGAATGCAATCTTCAATTGGCAACGGATAGGTTTTGTAAAGCATTTACCACGGTGGGGATGGCAAAAACGGTGGAAAAACATCGTGAACCATAATTAATTCAATAACCTTCATGGGTTAGTTACCAAATAGCCAAATGATGTAGAAAGTTGGTCATACTTTCATGCCTATTATCTCTGAGATGTAGAGTTTGATTAGTATACCCGTAGTATGCCATCACTCGTGATAATTATCGCCACTGTGGTCTAGCGGTCTGGTGTCATCGTCTTGACTTTTTAAGGTCCCAGGTCCGATCCCTTGGTCGGGAAACTAAAAATAAATCTAAAAAAAGTGTGTTTCTTTATGTTATAGGAAGGCAAACGAGCAGACGAATTTCCTGATGGTAAGAAATTCACGCCGCCTAGAGACACCAAAGATGGTAATGGTGCGTTGCCAACCTGAGGTCAGGATGCCAGGCCTCGAGCAAAAGTAAGTTTACCGTCTACCTTACCCTCCAAACCGGAACACGTTATGGCAGCAGGAATAGGTAAGGCGGTGGTACCAATCCGGGCGCGTCGCTGCAAAACTCCACCACCTAATCAGATGTCACGGTGTTAGTGATGATAAGCCTATGCTCGCCTTTTACGAGCTGCCTGGCAAGAAAGGCAGGTGGTCTATTCTGCAAAGGAGCCCGGACCAACACGGGGAATTTTCAATTTAAAGATAATAACGTTGCCCGTGATTGGATATGTGCCCGGTTGACGAAGACGAAAAGTCCCACAATGTGATAGGTGGCAAGCTTATCGCCAACCGGGCACATATCCAATTCCGAGCATCATTTTTTTATTAGCAAATTGAAAAACCAATTTCTCTTTTTGTTGCCCGACCCTGAATTCGAACCCGGGACCTCTTGCAGTCAAGTCCAACACTTGAACCCCTCAACCACAGAGGCGACATTTTTTGAAGATACCGTTATTTTCCGCCACAGATGTAAATATATTCTTTATTTCTAGTTAAAAAAGTTAGCAACCCTAAAGTAAAAAAAAAACATGCATCGGACTAGATCAAAACGATGTTTTATTAAAAGCTTTCAAACGTCGCTGAAATTGATCATCCATTGAAAACTTTTGAGGCAGACATAAAATATGAAATCGAACTGAGAATCCTTTCTTCCTTTTATATAGGCTTACCGGCACTAGCACTGTGACATCTGACTAAGTGGTAAAGTTTTGCAGCGACTTGTCTGGATTGGTACTAATGGCTTACCTTTTCCTGCAGCCATAACTTCGGTGCTTGCCATTGACATATTCCGTTATGGAGGATAAGTTATCCGCTAAACTACATCCCGGCATCAGGTTGGCAACGCACCATTACCACCTTTGGTGTCACTAGGTGGCGTGAATTTCTTGTCATCAGTTAAAGGCATTTGCCTTTAACTGCTGCTTATTTAAGCAGCCTTTCAATATAAAAAAAATGAAATTAAAGACATAACTTGTCCTATCTCTCTGTTCGTTTGGTTTAGTATTTTAAATATGATTGTCAATTTAAATCTAAATCGGTATAACTACTATTATAACCACAAAGGCGACCTCCAAAGAATAAGTTTTGATTAGAAATATTGTTTGTTTCGAGGGACAGTTCGTTATAAAGGCACTTGTGATGCTCCATTTCACTGATTTTGAAGATACATTTCATATTTCAAGCAATAATAGGACCTTTGAGGATTGCTCAAAGAAAATCAGATTACTTATTACCAGTTAAGGTGACACCACACTAGTCTGAGAGAGTGCTCTAAATGACTAATTACTTATGTTTTTTTTTTCAAATCCTAAACAAGTGGCCAAGGAATCAGATAATGCCAGACTAGTATAGGACAATACTAAAAAATATTACAGTATTCTTAAGTTCATTTTAAATACGTAAATAAATTTCCAAGAAATTCGACATTAATAATATGTTTCATAAATTGCTACAGTTTGGTCTCAAAAAAGGGACACTTGAAATTTTAGAATGCGTGCCTATTTAATACGGTAAATAAGTGATGATAAAAATAATAGTCAATTTTATAGTAAATATATACGATTGATACTTATATTCATTGACAGATACTACGTTGCATTCAGATAACATTATAACTGCAAAAGTGGATTTTTGCTCTTTTTTCGCGTTGCAATGTCATGTTATTACATCCATATGTAAAGAGGAGGCTGGAGAGTTACGCAATCTAATTCCCGCTATCTAAAATACAATTACAGATTTATGACGTTCTCATCTATTTTCAGTGTTTATATCAAGCGTTTTATGGACAATTGATCTCGAAACCCGTCCGTAGTATGAAAGATTATAACAGTATTACTTCCATCTTGCTAAATGTACACCTTTAAAAGCAACTTTATGGTCTACGTCATAAGAGTGTCTTTCTCCGATGACAATTAGTATTATTGAAATAATACTGTCTTAAGAGCTTATGGTAATCTCCAGCAATAGTTAACAACTAATTTTAAGCACTGATCACCTCTGTAAGCTAATATGGTCGGTGCTTGCGTTGCTACATGAGATTTCGGCTTCAGTTTTTTTTAAATAAAAGCAACGTTGCCTGTCTCGTTATGGGCCCGGTTGGCTATTGGCCTCTGCCTACCTCTAGGCAGATACGGGTGTAAAGATATTTTTTTATAATTCATTAGGTAACTATTATTTTATTAAGCTTTGGTAAAACTATCTCTCAGTATAATCTAAATTTGCACACTTTATCACTGTTCAATGTGGCATTACCTTTAACTATCACGTAGTTTTAATATCCCAAAATCGCAAAAGCTCTTTTATTTTTCACGACTATAAAAGTAAATTCCACCTTAGATTAATTTGAAAATAGATTTTACCTTATGTTTTAATAAGACCTTATTATATTTAAGGTAAAGTTATTTTTGGAGTATGGTCGCTTAAAACAATAATTCTAGGTATGGCTATTGAAGGACCCCATAATATAACCTAAGTACGGTCTCTGCAAATTGAAATGAATAGAAATTGTCCTATTGTAGTGGAGCTTTAGCTTAATGGATTGCAATAAAAAATATGCGTTATTTTAGGAATAGACTGCACCACTAGCTGTTTCCCCGAGACTTCGTCAGCGTTATATACATACTTTGGACGATTTTCATACAAAATTTAATCACCCATTCCTTTATCAGTTGGTTTTTAAAAGAAAATTGGCCTATGTGTCAACTCAGGTATTTAATTATATTTACATAAATATTCACCAGTATCAGACAACCGGTTAAGCCGTGAAAGCTAAACAGACAGACATACAAACGTTCACATTTGTAATATTAGTATGAAAGTGTAGTTTTATCCATATAAAAGTTGTATTATTTTATAAATTGCTTAAGTGTGTTACCCCGTGTTGGTCCGGGCTCCTTTGTAGAATAGACCATCTGCTTTCTTTGCTCGTAATAGGCGAGCAAAGGCTCACCGTCACTAACTACGTGGCATCTGACTAGGTGGTAGAGTTTAGCAGAGACTTGCCCAGATTGGTACCACCGTCTTATCTATTCCTGCTGCCATAACGTCATGAGGTGTTCCGGTTCGGAGGTTAAGGTAGCCGGTAAACTTACTTTTGCTCGAGGCCTAACATCCCGGCCTCAGGTTGGCAACACATCATTACCACCTTTGGTGTCTTTAGGCGACGCGGACGTGAATTTCTTAACATCAGGAAATCCGTCTGCTTGTTTGCCTGCCAATGTCATAAAAAAAGTGATTCTTATTATATACTAGCCGCTCTAAGGAACTTCGTTCCACCCAAGCAGTTTGCATTAAAATGTTTTTTCTAGTTTATTTGCAGTCGGACGGGATAAAAAAATCCTCTGTTCTCCTCCTGGTCCCAAGCTACATCACAAACAGTGTAACTGACACGGCGTTTTTTTTTGGTATTGATGAAACTTCAAAAAAATCATTATACATACATACATACATCTCTTCACGTCAAGCCCCTTACGCGGTAGGCAGAGTGTATCCTGACAAACCTATCTGGCTTCCTTCACATTCATTACTCTTTTCATACAAACACGTCGGTTTCGGAGACTCTTGACACCACACTCGGATAATATTAGAGTGATCTGATCGTGGAATATCAACCATGGTCTCCCCAGCTACCTACATCCATCCACATTCGCATTGTACATTTGCTTTGTCAATCTTTCATCTGTCATTATTTCCACATGACCGAGCCAGCGGTGCATGCCCTGTCACAATTTAACACCAACACTTTCTTTCAATCCCTCTCTTTCTCGGATCTCTTTATTACGAAAGCGGTCAGCGAGCGTTACACCACGGATTATTCATATTTCTCTTACAAACAAAGATAGCAACAAATGGATATCTGCTCCGATTTGGCAAGTTTTAATAAACAATGGCAGTCAAATAAGTATAAACTCTAAAAACACCGCTAATAATAGCACAGAAGCATCCTAGTTATCTATAGATATCTGGTGGTACCTTATAAGGTTGAGTTGTTGACTTGAGTTTGGATTAGACCAGATTACTTCAAAATTTTCAGGATATACATACATACATACATACATATCTTAACGCCAAGTCCCTTTGTGAAGTTACAGCTTGTAGATTTAGCAGGCAAATAATGAGTAGCTTGGATTTAAATGATATGTGATATTTTTTTCATAATGCGAGCGGTATGGTTTCATTTTGCCAATATTTTACATGACAATCTTTTTGGCATAACATTTCTTTCTGGAATGTATTTTCAATAAATGGACATACCTATGACCAATTGAAGATTTTAAATATATGAATGAAAACTCATAGATATTTAATATTTATTTTGAACTAGAGTATCCGGCGAACTTCTTTTACTTATCACTTGATACTCTCTGCCTACTCCGCAAGGTCTCTTGGTGTGAAGATATAGATGTATAAGTAGGAGTACGGGCACGTTTAAATGTTTTCCTAGATTGCACATTTCAAGTCACTGAATACCTTTATAGTGAGGGTTGTTACGAGCAGGTATGTCTAATTTCTAAGTTACAAAGTATAACATGTAAAATAAGTAATTGGCAATCTACAAAGCACATACTGCAAAACAAAAATAAATAATAAAATAGGACTTCGTGTTAATAAGTTATAGCCTAATGTACATTTTGACTGCTACTCCTCTCCCACGGAAACCCCTTTAGTTAGTCGGACAAAAAGTATCCTCTAACCTTTTTTGGTAGATGAAGTACGTATTTGTCAAATTTTGTTACAATTGGTTTAGTTTTGACGTAAATCACAGTCAAGATGAAGTCAGACAAACAGACAAAAATTTAAAAAAGCTAGAAATGTGTAGACCATTTTTAGTTGCAGTACCTATTTTTTTAAAACTTTAATGCTCACTCTTCTACAGGTTCATTTTAATTAAAGATAAAATCATTATGTATTTAATTTTTAAAAAAAAAATTATTTTACTATGACGTTATTTATAGTAAATTTAGTAAATTTGCTTAATACAAGTAGTTACTGGCAGTAAAGAAATGAAAGTTCCCATTCTTTTTTATTACTACTTAATAAACAAAAAAAAATTCTATGTGTTAATTACTTGGAATGTTAGGTTTTCTAAAAAAAATACAATCCAACTTTTTTACTTGTCAAAAGCTTGGAGAAGTGCTTGTGGTTAAATATTTTTTTCAGATATGGTATTGTAAAATCTTACCTTTTTTGTGGCTGTAATTGTCATGTTTCTTTTCATCCTCTTTCTCACTAGGGGCTGGTTCAGAGTCTTTAGTATCGGAAGCTGAAGGTGCAGTGTCGGGAGCAGATGGTGCGGTTTCGGGAGCAGAAGGTTCACTTTCTGATGCAGTTGGTGCAGTATTGGTTACTAAGGCAGATGCATCCGATGCAGATGATGCTGCATCAGTTCCAGTCGTATCTTCAGCTGATGTGGCAGCTGATTCTTCAGCAGATTCAGTATCTGCTGTATCTTCTTCTTTGGATGGAATAGGTGTTGTTTTTATTCTTTTCTGAGTTTTCCTCTTTTTGGGGAAAAACATAGTTGGTTCACCATCTATTGTGTCATTATCCTCAGGCACTAACGATATCCTCACACTTTCCTCTTTTTCGGAAGGAGATGAGTACTTAGAAGAGTACTTTTCTGGTTGATACATTCTTGTTGGTATAAAATGTTCGTCTTCATCTTTAATCGTATAAAGATTTGGATTTCTAAAAACTGAAAGCTTTCCGTTAGCTATTGTTTTTTTCGTTTTATTCTTTTGTTTCTTTGTCTTGGGACGTTTCGTTGTGGTAACCATTAAACTTGACTCTTTGAAGGGATTAACTCGATATTTGTCTTTCGAGGGTTCAAGATCATCGTAAATGTCGTAATCTGGGTCTATTTTTTTCCATTTAGTTTCATGATGCGAATATTTGTTATCTACGTCTTGTGATCGTAGTCTATCCTTTTCAAGTTCTTCTCTTGACAGTTCTTCTTCTTTTACTCTTTCTGATATTGATCTTTGCTCCTCTGCATGTCTTTGTTTTAATTCGTCAACACTGCTAAGTATTTTTGCCTTTTTTTCTTCATTTTCTTTTCGTTCCTCTTCAGTTATTGTATTTTCGGGAGGTTTTTGTATATCTGATTTATTTTCTTCATAATCTGCTTCATCTTCATATTTCGAGGGTTTTTTCTCTTCCAAGTTCTCTTTTGATTCCTTTACTTCTTCACTTGCTGCTTCTTCACTTTGACGTTCGGTTTTTTGAAATTTACTACTATTTTGCTTGACGTGTTTTGTGGGATTAATGTTTTTTAAAATAGTGTCATCAGCTGGTTTTGTAATAATATTAACTATTCCGTCGATCTCCGCTATGTCAGTATGTGATACTTCCTGATTTTTGTCAACAGCTTCTGCTGGTCTATTTAAATCTGACCAGTCTTTCTTTTCATAGTAATCTTCATTATCACTCTCTCCTTGCCCTGTTTCAAAAGCCTCGTCACCTTCTGGCTCTGCGATGGCTTTCAATACGAAATTCATAGGTGGGGCTAATCTTTTTTTGGGTTTAGCTTTAGGAATATCAATGAATTCACCTAATTCATCACCATGCTTGTTTTTAAAAGGCACCCAATCTGGAAATAAATCAGGGCTTGCTTGCCGTTTGGTTACATTTCGTTCACTTGCTCCGATACTCTTAGAGTCACAGATGGATAGTGTAAAAAATAAAATAAAAAATATCGGTGACATTTTGGTACGTGAAAGTTATCATAATATCATGACTCGGTTAAATCAATGAGAATCACGGTTCGACTGCGCGGCACTGACCGCTACTCTTCGTTTAGCTACTATTATTTATACTGTTTGCAAAACAATTCTCTCCGCTCTTATACACGGCTAGAATAACGTGGATTGGCAATCTTAAAGAAATTTGCATTTCTGCGTTTGTTTTAGTGGCTAAGAAAATGCTGAGAATAAATATTTCTGTAGTTAAATTACTATTATTGATTCTATTGAAAAGTTAAACAAATTATATTAGTGTTTTTTTTTACGATGATGGTACATGAAAAACTGTGAAATATAAAAATATTCTTATACATTGAATATTCACTTAGATATTTAAATGTACGCCCTAGTCAGAAATAGAACTCAAACACTATGGAATATCAATGGCGTTAGAGGTAATTTATTACCAGAGATAGAGTTAATTATTTATAAGCAAAGGTGAAAAGCTAACTCTGGTGTGTACGAGTAAGAGTATTTGCTTTCTATGGTCCGTGATTTTATGCATGACGAAGTCAATAGAATTAGACAAATATCAAATTAAAGTAGGTACGGTAGTACGGTGGCTTGCGTATCTATCTTATGAACATATTTCCATCATCAGATACACATCAGGTATGAACATTATACACGATTTCCTGTGAACTTCTATGGTCCAATAACTGTTATTATTTTTCAGGTTTAGACACTCAACGTACCACTAAAAATAGACGTGACGTCGCCTTTTCTATTTTCCTAAATCTAATCGACAAAGGCCAATAGGTCTCATGAAGCTGATATGACTACACATTTAGCATCCTGAGCTCTAGTACCATAATGTCATGTCAAAAACAAGACAGACTATGAGTTAGTGTCTTGCGAACGATTTTTTTTTCAGGACCCGAAAGTCAGACTAATGCTACAACATATAATAGAAAAATAACTGTTTGTGTTTATCCTTACTCAGCGAACTTTTTGGATCTTTTTTAAATCTGCGATAATGGATGTTTGATATAGTTCAATTTCATTAGTACATAATCTAAACAACAAAATATTAAGTGTTTTCCTCTACTTTCCTGTAATGGAACCACCTCAAAAAAGAAATAAAATCGGTTCATAAATGACATAAAAAGTCGATTAACGTATATGAAAAAATGTGAAAGTTTATAAAAACTCCTCCTTTTTCAAAGTCGGTCAAACAATAAAAGGAAAACTGCTTTTAACAAAACCTGGAAAAAAATTGTGTATGATCTATATAACTCTAGCATAGTTAAATGATAAATAAGTGCAGACTGACGTTTTAAAACGTTTCATCACATGAGTTAGAAATCAATTCTCGAAGGAAGATTTGTTTCATCACATTTCAATCGTGAAATATTACATGTAGCTGAAGTATTACACCCCGCTTCGCATGCAGTCTTATTTTAGTAAATAGCCTGACAAACAGCTGGTATTAATTTATAAAACTAATACCGAGGTTATATCCAGGTGATGTAGATTTTTTCAACTCGCATTTCAATTGCAAATTTTATCAAATGAAAACAACTTTTTTCTTATGAATCAATGGAAATTTGTACTAAACACGGTATGGTTTAAAATTTCACTATCCAAATACAAGACAACCTTGATTTCGTATAAATCTATATCACACTAAAAATAAACCGACATTTTGAGCTCTGGTGACCCGTACCAAAATATTTTTTAGAACCTACTTTTGGCGCCACCTCTCTTACAAATCAGATTGCTTTTACTTCTTTAAATTTTTCTCAATGACAATGTTTTAATAATTGTTTATTCCATTTGCCGCGTCTAGTCGAAATGTGTTAAAATCGCCCGTCTGCGCAACTCAATAAAGTTCGGGAAAAGTAAATATTGAAAGTAATCTAATTCTAGTCGGTAATTGTTTTTGATGTTTATCAAACAGCTTGATGAAATTTACACTGGATGTATACTTATAGCAAGGAACTATGTTCTTCCTATTAAATTTTTAGTCGCCACAGATAACTTCTGATAAAAAAAGAAATGTTTGGGCATTTCTCAGCGTACAGGACAGAAAATTGAGTAGGAGAGTTTCATTCCATTCCCTTTTTTTGTGATGAGATAGCGAATAAGCACATGTCTCTCTTGTTAACAGAGAGACCTATAGACACTATAGACATCGTAGATGAGTCTCTGGGCTGTAGCCGAGCAACATATACTTTTTTAAAAAGTTGAATTTCTTATAGGGAAGCATAAATATATTTTTTTATTTTTTGTTAAAAAACTAAGATAATTCGAAAAAAGAAGAGCGAGAGATATGTTACTTTGTCTATAATTTTCGTGTAGGACGTATAAAACGAAAAAAGGATACAACTGATAATGTAGCTCGTTTATACTTAATTTAGTTTTACTAAATACTATATGATTGGTGAAATCAGTCGTCAGTATTTAATTTTTTTTTGAGTTCTCAAAATTTTAGTTGTTTTCCAAAATTTGTTAAGTAGTTTTCAATTTATCATTATTACACTCCTTTTTAAATCGCCTCTGTGGTCTAGCGGTTCAGTTGTTGGACTTGACTGCATGAGGCCCCGGGTTCGAATCCCGGGTCGGGCAACAAAAAGAAAATTGGGTTTTTCCAATTTTATAATTAAAAAAAAATGTTGCTCGGAATAGGATATGTACCCGGTTGGCGATAGGCTTGCCACCTATCAATTGTGGGACTTAGTATCTTCGTCTAGTCGTGGGTTCCCTGATTGTGCCTCTGCCTACCTCTTTGGGGATATGGGCATGAAGATACCTTATTAAGAATCTAAGATAATTCGAAAAAGAGGAGAGCGAGAAATATGTTACTTTGTCTATAATTTTCCTTTAGGACGTATGAAACGGAAAAAGGACCTCATCTGACAATTAAGCTCGTTTACACTAAACTTAGTTTTACTAAATGCGGTATCCAATGCGGTACGATTGGTAAAATCAGTTTTCAGTATTTAAATTTTTTTGAGTTCTCAATATTTTAGTCGTTTATGAAAAATTTGTAATGTAGTTTTTAATTTATCATTATTACACTCTTTTTTAGAATAAAGGTTATAAGTAATAATTGAATGAAATCTTAGCTGTAGCTTTGTTCAAAATTAGAATATTTCCAGTTATTTTATTTTTTTAACTCATTATTATACACAACAGAAATTGCGAAGAAAGATAAAAATAAACTTAACAAGTTGCGTGCTGCGAGCTTATTTGTAACATTTATAAATATAAAAATGAATTTTTATTTCCTTTAGTCATAGCATTACGCGTGAGCAGATGCAACAATTTCGCTAGTATTTTTTTTTGTTCAAACTAAACTTATGAACGTTTATAATAAAAGGAAAAAAATATGTTTAGCGCAAGATGCACATACAGCCGCACTCAGAGACGCTTACTATAAAACGGTGTTCTACTCCTGACTGGCTCGACTTGAAAACGGTGGCAGTGTACAGTAGATAGGATTAAAATTAATCTACCTGTAAAATCATTTGTTATAAATTATGAAGCTTATTAATCCTTTTAATAAAATATTTATTAAAAATGTAAATAAGTTTTGATATTTAGATATGTTAAAATATAAATTAATATTTAATTTCGTTAAATTTACTAAAATGTTTGCACACCAAAAAAATGTTAGATTATGTCGGTATGCTTAAATACTCGTATCGTTGTAAGAACTTAACATATATTCCGCAAATATATAAATTTTGTTTCATTTCCTGGTAAGATAGACAAAAAATAACTATGACCTTTATATATCATAGATATAATAGGTGCGTGGTCTTGTGGTCGGAGGCCTGTTACGCCTTATGTACTTGTTTATCGGCTTCTCTACCTTCCATACCCTGTAATATTATTTTCTAATCTGGCCTTTGTAGTTGGCAACTGCACTGGCCAGTATTAAAAAATAAATGTTCTCTATTATAAAATTTTGAAATTTAGAACCAAAATTTAATTTGAAAGGACGATAGTCTGCTACTCTTGTTAAAGAGTATTTATATTCTTTGGTCTGCTACATGTTCTGACCAAAGACTACAATACTCTATTCTGACACGGTCCACTTCTAGTAATCTGTCTACTTTTTTCTTTCCTAACATTCTTCCTAATACTCTACAGAGCTCTAACTCTATAAGTCGACGGAACGTCTTACTAAGACTGCTGCTTGCTGCTTGGTGTCTGCTGCTCGGTGGTGGGAGGACCCTAGACCGGCGGAAGCTGCCCGCCGGTGTTCTTCTGTGGCCGCCTTCCCAGCTGCCCTCTTCTACTGCTGCTTCTGGCTGCTGAGGGAAGGCGCCAAAGGGTCCCGCTAGCCCAACCGCCGAAGACTACAGCAGCAGTCCTTCGAGTTCCGTCGACAAGACCACCGTATCCCACGACCCTTTTCTTTTTTTTATCCGACAGAACCTTTTTGTGCACAGACTTTTTTTATATGGACTTTATTTTACTAGTGTTTCTTTTATTATAGTGTTTTTTTGTTTACATTTTTTAATTATTTTTATCCCAATAGGATTCCGTATACCAAATATGTCGGTTGGTTTGTTCATTTTTTTCTGTTAACATAGTGGTGGGTGGTAGCTAAGCCATCCCCACTACGTTACAACCCATTCAAGTCGATTTCAGTATGGCTTCAAAATAGGTAAGAGGCTTCGATCTGCGGTTGGTCCCTAGCCGGGCAAATTGCTGGACAGCAGTGTATCACCAGTGGTCTTGTTGGGAATGCCCTATTTAACCTGAGCTCAGCTCCTACGAGCCATAGACCATCTATCTCTCTTTCTAGAAAAGGAAGACCGATAGTCTATTCCACACATAGAATCAAGACCAGCATAAGGAAATTTAAATGATCAGATTTTTGATTGAGAAACGATTACGCCTCTATCGGATTGTTTTTTATTTTGAAAAATGAATTAAAATTATATTATATTATTTTGGAAACAGTACTTGCAAATGTAAATATGCGTCCAACGCACCAGTAACAGTAATGTTTACAGCCTGAATCTTACCTATCTATCTTGTTTTCTTACATTACTTTATGTAAGTTAGGGCCGTGCGTTTTTCAAATTTAAAAAGTTCTTTTATTAATACTATTACATTATAAGTCTTATTACAAATGGGAAGCTATGTTTGTTTGTCTAACAAACACAGTTAACTAAAAAAAAGTATCTTTACGCCCATATTCCCGAAGAGGTTGGCAGAGGCACAATCAGGGCTCCCACGACTAACCGAAGAAACTAAGTCCCACGATGTGATAGGTGGCAAGCCTATCGCCAAGCAAACATTTTTTTATTAGAAAATTGGAAAAACCCAATTTATTTTTGTTGCCCGACCCGGGATTCGAACCTGAGACCTCAAGCAGTCAAGTCCAACAACTGAACCGCTAGACACAGTTAACTTAAATACCACTTTTTGAATCTTAATGTAATTTAAATAGACGGTAGTCGGAAAGCATTTGCTATTAAGCAAAAATAACACTGAACTTAAAGAACAAGCAAAAGCTATATGCAACATAGTTAAGAAGCATCACCATTACATCAGTTTTGAAACAAAAAAATCTGCATCGAAATCGGTCCATCCTTTTAAAATTATGATGGCACAGATATACACACATAAAGAGTCACGTTAAACATAATATATACCGCCGTTATAGCAGACCTATAAAAGCTTTCTTCTTCCTCCTTGGGTTAAAATAATTATCTCAATTAATCCAGTCAGAGGGTATGTAACACATGAAAAAAATAGTTCCATTCTCAGCCTCTGTTATTTAAGTCAGTCAACGAATGTGCATAAAATACCAAAAATAGTGTATGTGTGTGTTTTTGTATTATTTATAGTATTATATCTTAATATTTTCTACATTTTACAGAAAACATTTTTAACCAACTACAAAAGAGCAGGTTTTAATTCGACTCTTTGTATTTTTGGTATGTTTGTTACTCTTACTCGGCCAATAGTTAACTGATTTCGATGATTCTGTTTTAGAAAGATAGGTCTTTTTTCCAAGGTAAGCCCACATTAGTATTTTTTTCGGAAAATTTAAGCAATTTTAAGAATAAACGCCAAAGCCAAATTGTATAATTTACTTTTATAAACATTAATTATAGACAGTCCGCAAAAATGATTTGCTTGTTGTCACGCTTTGTCGTACCTATTCGTAGTACGAGTAATGAAGTCTCCAGTCTGCGAATGCGACTGCTGTCGGTGGGAGCCTGTTTTATGCTTTGTTTACGTTATAACCATCCATCTTGTATTTTGCGTCAAATAGAAATTTAAAATTATTTTTCTTAGTTTTTTCATAGATCGAAAGTGTTATCGATCTTAAACTGTTTCTCAAAATTTGGCTGGTGCTTCAGATGTAACAGCTTGGGATTAATTGCTCCTCATACAATCTCTACAGATTAATGAAATGTAATATACTTTTGTAAATTTTATTTATAAGAAAAAAAGACAAGCCCGCTGAGTTTCTTTCGCCGGATCTTCTCAGTGTGTGGCCGCGTTCCGATCCGGTGGTAGTTTTTAGTATTATATAGACGCGTCACAAGAATCTTTGTATAGATCCATGTGAATAAATATATTTTGAGTTTGAGTTTGAGTTTAACTCTGTATATGAAACATGAAATAGTAATGCGGAACCCTCTTAGTGCAAGTTCGACTCGCACTAGGTCATTTAAAAAAAAGTTCGCAACTCTATTCACATTTGTAAAATAATACTATTAATCTGTGAAAAATTGGGCATGTGCAATCGCGGTTGCGATCGTTGCGAAAACCTACGACGATACAGCTTATAGCGCAAGAGCTTAAGTTCGATTTACACATAGACTTTAAGACACATTAGACATTTGCGATTTATAACAAAAAAATAGATTGTGTTACACTTTAATGTTTTTTTACATTTCTGTTTGTAAATAATTTTATTGGACACTTAGATATCTGAGTTTCGCCATGGCGAAATCAATGAGGAATGACGGTTTTAATCATGAATGTAATTAACCTTTATAAAAAATACTCAATACTCTAAAGACATTTTGATCAATTATTTACAAGGCAAGTTAAATAGAATATTAAAATCAGAGTTTGAAGAGAAACGATTGGGCAATTATAGATGGTTTTTTATTAATTATATGCAGATCAATTTCTAGCTGGTAAGAAATATAAGTCGCCTATAAACAAAAAAATAATTAAGCATCTCGACACCCGTATCTCAAAGATTAGAGGAGGTAGATGTGCATCCAAGGCACCCACAATAAGATTAGGGTACTTAGTCCGACAATGTGGTATGTGGCTTGTGACTCTTCCACGGGTTTACCTGGACAAAATCAGACTTTTTGTAAAACTTTAATAATGATGGGCATATCTCTTTACGGAGTTTAAGAAACTGTTGTTCAGATTTTATGAGCACTTTGACATTTACAATGTGCTTCCTACTGGGGAACACTTCAAGGACGAATCCTACTCCCATCTATTCACTCCGTGTTAAGTATATTTTACAATATACAAACACTACAAACCTTTTTTTTTTCTACAAAACGAATAATCTCTAGAAAAACATGCAAATTAAGGCTGAAAGCTCTCCGATCATAAACGATATTTGATCTTAACTAAATTATTGAAATTCTGAAAAATAAAAATAAATGTAGAGTATCGCTTTCGATTATCTCGAAACCGACTACTATTTTATTAACACAATTAAGTAATTAGAACAAGGATAATGAACTTTTTTTATATAAAAAAATACTTAAGCATTTAGGTTTTCCATCTGTCACGCCAATATCCTTCAGTTAATTGAGGGTGCCCTGGTTTTATCTCTGCCTACCTTTTCGGGGATACAGTCGTTAAGATACTGACTTACTTGATTATCCGGATTGCTATATTTTTCGCGTCATATTAATGTTATTTTAACTGTATGTTTATATGTGTGTCAGAGCCTTTCACTGGATGTACTAATTTTATTTTTTTAAAGTAGGTTGTTTCCGATCGGTCTCATTTGAATTTGATTAAGATCCAACAATTGGTTTTTAAGTTAAACTCAATGACGCGTGTTTGATTGTTTACCTAGACGTCGTAATGTCGAAATTAAAGGTTTTTTGAAGTTTTACTGCTTCTAATTTATGTTAACTCACGCTTCACGTGGCAGTGAACCGTTAATTTTTCGAATATGTCTCCATTTCTAGAAGATTTATTCTGGTATACCATTTTTTCTATAAGAAATGTTAGAAGCTTAGTATGACCTAAAAACAAACTAATTTATTAATATTATATACATTACGAATATGGATGGATGTAGGAATAAGGGGAGACTTAAGTTGACATTCTACGATAAAATTGCTTGGGTATTATCCGAAGGTGGTATCAACATACTCCGAAATTGGCATATATGTATGAAAAGGGTAATGATTGTGGACGAAGCCACTCGTTTCTCGTAATGGACTTGGCGTGAAGATATGTATGTATGTAATTTATCTTGCTTTATATGTCCAAAGTGTACAGACAGTGTTTTAAAACAATAACGTTTAGGTAACTTTAACTACGTGGAAGTTCATGGGTCCTCTTTTACATGTTTTCCCACTCCTTAAGCAATATATTATTATCACATAAAACTAATACAATCAAGGAGATCATTTAAATACATTGAAAATAGTAAAGGCCCTAAAGCACTATCTAGTGGTACACCACATTTAGAAAAATCAAATACAGATTTTCTTACGGTTTTCTTACTTTTTATACCTCAAATATAAAAAGCACAATAACCGAGATAATAAATTAAAAGATATATCTCAAGATTATATCAAATGGTTTATGAAACAAAGTTCTAACGATTTTGCAATATGAACGTACATCATATCATATGTACATCTCACATCGTACTGTTATACGGGACATTGAAAATAGTCTTTAAAAAAAAAAAGGAATTTATTAAAACTGTAAAAGAGACACAAGGAAATATATTTTAATTAAAGTTTTACGTCTACCCAGCTTAGGATACAGAGAGAGAGTGCTTCGATTAAAGCTTATGCTGATCTGAACCCGGTTGCCTGAAGGGCTGACTAAGGGCTGATGTTGGCAATATACCATACATATTTTAATATATAACAGTACAAAGCTATAATAAAATAATGAAGTGTTATACGAACCCACGCATTTAAACTCTAAAATTCCATAAAAAGTTGAAACATTCCGGCATTTTTCTCTCAGTAATTCCCACAACGGTTGAATACTCGTACAAAAAATTAACAAAGTCGTAATTCTAACTTGGTAACATGTAACGAAACCACTTAGTAAATCTAATTATGTTACCCAATCTTTAGTTCTTTTGTGTTGGTGTTCTGGACCGTCGTGTATTGACCGATTGTCTATGTGGTAATTGCTATGTTTATACCTATTGGTCAGGTTTGGAGATTGGCTTCATCGGGATGTGATGACACCATCGCCTTACCACAAGGTAGCTTAGGTTTGTTTTTTGTATTTAAGATAACTTATGTTTAAGGTAGGT
>NJDD01005694.1:10495-25152 GCA_002245505.1 Calephelis nemesis
ACGGTAAGCCTATGCTCGCCTTTTACGAGCTGCCTGGCAGAAAGGCAGATGGTCTATTCTGCAAAAGAGCCCGAACCGACACTGGGAAGAATTTAATTATGAATTCTAAATATATAACTTTAATAATACCTATAATCATTGGAGGAAGACAACCTTAGGACGTATGAATGCCGAAAAGTCGCATAATATATAAGTCGGCATATTTCAGCAGCATGGAAATAATACTGCTATACAATAAGCGTTCATGGTAGGGCCCCTTGTCATGGTAGGTATACAGATAATTAATATGAAGCTAAAAGGTTCACCATGTAACTTATGAACATACACTTGAACGTATTTGCGTGGGCTCCAATTGCCCTCGTTTAACCAACTTAATTTTAAATTAAAGAGCCCCCGGGAAACGCACCAGGCACCCCACCTTATTTGATGTGCCGGTAGTGAGGATAAATTATAAGTCTTACAGTTTTGCATTGCGTTTGCCGACTACTTATAACAAATTTTTTGCTAACATTAATATTTTTCTTTAAGACTCAATCTTTTCTTAAGACTCAAGTTATACAACTGAATACGATTAATTATTATTTTAGTAGCATTATTTTTCAAAGGCTTCAAAAAAAAGGATTTATGTTGGACTCCTTTAAAAGGCCAAGCCAGCCAGACTCCTTTAAAAGCCAGCTCGTAAAAGGCCAGCAGCCTTTTACGAGCTGGCTTACAGGAAGGCAAATGCTCTATTTTGCAAAGGAGCCGGAAAATATTTTTTTAGTTTCAGAATAAACCACTCTTTTTTTAAGAGAAACTTTTTTCTACTTGACAATTATTTCTTTATTGGTAATTAATGCATACATATGTATATAGCAGTTTTGATATAGACACACAAAACGTACGAAAGATATTTTTTACATAGGAATCGTACTGCAGGTGTTGTTTAAAATGGCTGTGGAAAAAACCCAATATTTTTATAAACAAAAAATTAAAATGGTTATGAAAAGGTAAACAACATTTTAGTTTTTTGTAGACTTTTTGAGATATCAAATTCTATTGTGTGTTTACAGCTAGTAATTTAAGCTCTTTAAGCATTTTTTATATCGCAAAGATGATTAAAGCGTAATGTAACGGCCAAAACAGACTTAGATTTCAATAATTTTGCCACGTAACCGAAATATTTAAAAATTGAGTATTTTTTAAGTGGAAATTTCTTTAACGGCGTTGCGCACTTTTTTTGGAATGGGTAAAAACTTCTAAACTCGCGTCAGGACACGTGAGCTGATCGAAAATTCGTAAGAAAGCGCAGGGCACTTGCGGGAATAAGACGGCGCAGGGCGCTTGCGCAAATGTTCGTGTTTTCATGTTTGTGTACGATAGCGCAATAAATGAATATTATCCCGGGTTAGGTCCCCGGGACCTCAAAAAGTCATGTTTGGAATTGGTTCAGAAATGAAGAAGAAATTGATTGACAGGCTTACATAAAATAGTATAGGAGCCGAAGATATAACCTTTTCCGTTTTTAAAGTCGGTTAGAAAATGTATTCAAAACTTACAAAAAAATCATATATAACTTAACTTCTACATAAAAAAAACATAGAAGTCTAATTTCTTATCTCCTACTTTATTTAAATTCGGTTAAAATTGACGGCTTCCCCTCTTATACTCGCATGGATGTAACAAACCTATCATTTATACAAACAATTAAACTTTAGAATAGCCTGCCTGTTTCGGTCTTTTAACAGGAATGTGACCCTGGAGTTTTGAAGAAGAGGGTTAAGGAGCCAAATATGCTAAAATACGTCAGCAGTTTAATGTTTTTTTCATATAAAGCAATCATGGATCTTGATTTACACAAGATTAACATGAATATGCTTTATAAGACTAGTGTTTCCAAAACACGATTCATTTCTGCAAACTGCAAAACCGACTCCCACAATTATATTAAAAACCACGTCGCGATTTGATATTTTTTTTCAAAAGATAGGAAATGTTTCCAAAATAAACCTACATATTTTAACATTTTAAATCCTACTGGTAGTTTTTGTGTTACAACTCAAAAATCTCTTTTCGAATTATGATAAAACCAACATGGAACCACCTCAGAATCATACACTATCTTTCTAAAAAAGAACCATCAAATTCGGTAGGCTATTAGCCGAGTAATCACGTAACAAACATACAAAAACATACAGTTGTATATATTACCTTGCTCTTATTTGGAGTTGAACAAACTATATTTTAAATAAGTGTCACACTTTTAACTATTGTCTATAAATCCATAAGAATTAGAGAACATTTATCTTTAGCTTTCCCCGTGTTGGTCCGGGCTTCTTTGTAGAATTGACGATCTGCCTTCCTGCCAGGCAGCTCGTAAAAGGCGAGCATAGGCTTACTGTCACTAACACCGCGATATCTGACTAGGTGGTAGAGTTTAGCAGCGACTCACCCGGATTGGTACCACCGCCTTACCTATTCCTGCCGCCAAAACGTCATGATGTGATCCGGTTTGGAGGGTAAGGTAGCCGGTAAACATACTTTTGATCGACGCCTAACACCCCGGCCTCAGGTTTGCAACGCACCATTACCACCTTTGGTGTCTCTAGGCGGCGTGAATTTCTTACCATTAGGAAATCCGTCTGCTTGTTTGCCTTCCAATATCATTAAAAAAAGGTAAAAATGTATTTGATTAGTATTACTTGCATGATTATTGTTTTGTGAAAATAGTTTTCTCTTTATTTGGTATCTCGTATTATTATATTTTAAATTAATGCGATACGTTTTACTACTGACTATAAACGCAAAAGATTTAGAGAATTTGAGTACATCTACCACTGGCTAGATTCTTCTTTTGTGAAAAATGTTTTCTCCTTATTTGGCAATCCGTCGATTAATACATCCCTGTATTAAAAGTTGCACACTTCTACACTATTGCTAACTCTTTATTTTTGTAGATTTCGGTGAGCCGAAGTGGCTATTTTCCATCAGGTAGCCCAGTCGCTATATGTCTGATTCTGGATTTAATAAAACTTTAATGATGACATTCTGTTGCTCAGTCAAAGAGCCCATGGTCGCCCATTGGTCGAAAATCGACCATAATTAAATTAATAAAGAATTTAAAATAATTTTGAAACATTATTAAGGTTCTATTGTATCTTTTTGATAAAAACGCCATTTTCATTTATCAAAACCAACTACTTTGTTTCCAAACATTATTGATATAGTTTGTGCTCCATCTGTGATCTTTTATCGTTAAAAATATATTAAAAAAAACCATACTCCTCCGTCGGCAAAATTTTCGTAAAAGGGGGTTCCAAAATGTATGCTGTACGTATAAGATAATTAATACTAGCGGTCGCACGTTGGTCGAAATCCAAACATAAAAAATGTGTGCGTGTACTAGCGTACACTCGTAAGAAGCGAAGAAGTGAAACTTCTTTATGACGGTATTTTTCAAAAAATAATTTACTATAAGCAACTTTATAGAAATCCCTACTCCGCTGGAGAAAGTATACTTCGAATCACGCGTGGTAGGGATAAGAACAAAGATGGCGCGTAACGAAAAAATGTTCCACTAAATTTTTTTACAACCCCGAGAAAGAAGTTTCACTTCAATACCTAAATTTTAATATGTTGTTGATAAAACGCCATCTTCATTCATCAAAACCAACTACTTTGCTCAAACATTATGAATATAGTTTGGCGCCATCTGTGTTCTCTTATCGTTATCAATATATTTGTTTGTGTATCTCAAATGCATGGTAGTATTTTTGATTTAATGCACTTTAAAAGCATTATTATTGAAAAATATTAGCGTTCTGTAGTACTCCTACATGTAGGTAAGCTATTACTGTGGGCGCAATTTTCGTAAAAAGGAATCCGAAAATATTAGCGGTCTTTCTTCGCCTATAAACTGAAATGAGTGTGTAATAAAATATATTTTTTTAATATAAATAAGTGTGCCAAAATTTATACTCCTCCGTTCGCGCAATTTTCGTAAAAAGGGGTTCAACATTTTTGCTTCACTTACTATGATAAGATTAGATATTATAGTATTTTAACTTAGAGCTTGAGCTGCCTAACTACAAATTATCGAAAAGAAATAAGCATACAAATATGTTTTCTGTAAACATTGTTGCAATTAAAATTAATCACACTAATTTGGTGACAGTACCAGTTGTTCCCACGTGTATCAGAGCCAAAGATGGAAGATTTCCAAATTGAATATACTATGGCAATTGCGACCTGAATCTTGGCGCCTAACGTAGAACACAAAACTGGTAGACTTGACTTCTAGTTTTACAAGATGAACTAGTTAGATAATTTTTTTATGATATTGGAAGGCAAAATTTGATGTGCATACATATATCTAAAGATTCTGGTTATATTTATATAAATTTATATATTTAGATCATGTTTTTTGAAAAAAATCAACCCAAAAAGTCTATATGTAATAGGAAATGAAAGTTTGCAAGAAAACTTAACTATTCGACGATATCTAATTCAATTCATTTATTTGTAAAAGTAGGTACAATCTTAGGTCTTAAAGATTACATTACAGAAGAACGACTACTCCTTGCCTAGTGGCGTACAAATATTATTTAGGAAAAGGTTTTCTTTTTCTATGTTATAGGAAGGCAAACAAGCAGACGGATTTCCTGATGGTAAGAAATTCACGCCGCCTAGAGACACCAAAGGTGGTAATGATGCGTTGCCAACCTGAGGCCGGGATGTTAGGCCTTGAGCAAAAGTAAGTTTACCAGCTACCTTACCCGCTGAACCGGAACACGTCATTACGTTATGGCGGCAGAAATAGGTAAGGCGGTGGTACCAATCCGGGTGAGTCGTTGCGAAACTCTACCACCTAGTCAGATACAATTTATAGAAGACTAGCCGATCCGGTGAATTTCATATCGCTGGACACTAACTTTATTTAGTAAGTTCAGGCATGACGCGATGACCACGCGAAATGGAGATTCATTTTTATATGTATATACTAGCCGACCCGGCGAACTTCGTATTGTTAACAGTAGCTGTAACAGTTTGTAAGGATTAAAGCTTTGTTTTTCCTATTCTCACTACAATTAGATGGTCTATTCTGCAAAGGAGCCTGGACCAACTTATTATAAGTACCTACTCAGAAAGTAATTATTATAATTTGGCAGTATTTAATAATTTTACGCGACTTTCATGCTCAAGTGACTCAAAGTGTCAAACTACAAACTTAACGAAGTATGACTTAATACAAGATTTTAATTTAAAAGGTATTAAAAATTTATAGAATAGTAAGTAATTACAAACCAAAATTTCAGAGCAGTAATTTTGTAAATTACAACTACGAATTTTTAATTTTAGGGTCCAGGGTTCGATCCTCGCTCAGACAACAAAAAGAATAGGTGTTTTTCAAATTTTCTAATGAAAACAGCCTTGCGCGGGATTGGCTGTGTCTAGTTGAAGATGGGCTTGCTACCTATGACATTGTGGGACTTAGTATCTTCGGCTAGTCGTGGGCACCAACATTGTTGTACCTTACTACCTTTCTACCTTTTTTTGGATATGGGCAAGAATTTGCTTTTTTTTATTTTGGGAATATTTTATTTCATGAGGTAGGTACCACACAAGCAGCTGTCCTAATTTTTTTTTGTGATAAGACTGCTGCCCGCGGCGTTGCCCGCGTGGTCCCATAAACATTATTTCGGAATAAAAACTATCCTATGTGCTAATCCAAGTTACCCTCTGTATGTGTGCCAAACATACATATCTTCACGCTAAGTCCCTAAGACGGTAGGCAGAGAGTATCGAGTGCCAGACCTCACGATCCTGACAAACCTGTCTAGCTTCCTTCACATTCGTTACGCTTTTCATCCAAACACGCCGGTTTCGGAGACTCTTGACACCACCCTCGGATAATATCCGAGTGATCTGATCGTGGAATGTCAGCCTTGGTCTCCCCAGGTACCTACATCCATCCACATTCGCATTGCATATCTGCTTTGTCAATCTTTCATCTGTCATTCTTTCCACATGACCGAACCAGCGGACATGTGTACCAAAATTCATGAAAATCGGTTAAGCAGTTTTTGCGTGAAGGAGTAACAAACAGACAAACTTTTACATTTATAACATTAATAGGATAGCAAACAGATTCACGGCTCTGATTGTTACCCCCTAGAAACCATTATTTTTACTGGTGCATCACTTAAGGCCCGGATCTTTGATATCACGGTCTACCGCCACCGTGACGTCATGCCGAATTCGTCACGCAATTGTAAGTGTTCCGGTTCGGCGAGTAGCGTAGTCGGCAAATTATGCAAGTTAGGCCTTAACATCCTAGTGTCAAGTTGTTGACGCGCCTATAACATCTTTGGTCGCTATAGGCGACTTACATTTCTAGCTATCGCGATACTGATCAGTTCATTCAACTTCCTATATACTAGATACTGATTTCCTGTTTACAAATCGCCTCTGTGGTCTAGCGGTCCGGCGTCGGATTTAATGTCTAGAGGTCCCGGGTTCGATCCCCGGATCAGGCAACAAAAAACGTAAAAAATGTGTTTTTTCAATTTTGTAACAAAATAACGTTGCCCGGGAAATGTGCCCGGTTGGCGATAAGCTTGCCACCTATCACATTGTGGGACTAAGCATCTTAGTCTAGTCGTAGGTACCCTGGCTGTTCCTCTGCCTACCTCTTCGAAGTTATGGGCATGAAAGATACTTTTATTATTAACTCTTTATTGTACACACCTGATATTACAAACAAAATACTTAAAAGTAAAAAAAAAGTACAAAAGGCGAGCTTATCTCTAACAAAAGAAATTTCTTCCAGCCAACCCGTAAAAGGAAAGTAATAAATGAAATAAGTAGACTTGGTGTACAGATAACTAAACTTCTAAGTATATACTATTTAATGAACTAAAACACATGTAATTAAAAAAAATATAACAAAACAAATAAACAAAATTGAACTAAACATAAAACTAAAGTAAAATTATATGAACGAATTGAGAGTCTAAGCTATGGCAAAGAAATACTCTTTTAAATGTTTCTTGAAAGAATCAAGAGTTTCGCAGCCACGAATTTCATAAGGTAAGGAGTTCCACAACCTCACAGCATGGACTGTGAATGAATGGGAATATGCAGCAGAATGACTAGAAGGGTATCGCAACAGAGTACGAACATTTGAACGACAAGGCGAATCAGGAGAATTTAAGAATTTAAATGAGTTACGATGGTAATTAGGAGAAAACTGATTAAAAAGAATTTTGAAAAGCAAGCAAAGAATGTGAAATTGTCTACGTTGTCTAATCGGAAGCCACTTAAGCTTAGACCTATAACTGGAAACATGGTCAAATTTTTTTAATCCGAAAATAAACCGAATACAAAGATTTTGAAGTTTCTCAAGTTTATTAACGACCTCCTCAGTGGCATCAAGGTAACAACAGTCGGCGTAGTCAATAATGGGGAGGATAAGGGTATGCATTAAATAAATTTTAGTTTGAAGGGGCAAAAAATTTTGAAGAGGTTTGAGAGAGTGAAAAGCAAAGTGAACTTTTTGACTTAATTTATTAACGTGTGAACTCCAAGAGAGATCAGAACAAAAAGTTACACCTAGATTATTTCAATTAATAAAAAAAAATATAAGTATGTACCTCTCTAACAGATACAAAACTGTAAATGGTGCGTTGCTAATCTGAAACTGGCTTGTTAAGGCTTTATTGTCAACCCCATTATATAAAAATACTAGCTGACCTGGCAGACGTTGTTCTGCTACTTTTTTGCAATGTGAATTTTGTTAAAAAAAATGGGGTGAATGACCTTGCCACTTTGGGTATGAAAAATAGATGTTGGCCGATTCTCAGACCTACTCAACATGCTCACAAAATTTCACGAAAATCGGTGGAGCTGTTTCGGAGGAGTTTAATTACGCATATCGTGACACGGTAATTTTATACATTAAACTAGCTGCCCGCCCTCGCTTCACTTCGGTTATTCAAGAATAAAAGTCATACTAATATTATATATGCGAAAGTTTGTGAGTATGTCTGGATGTCAGGATGTCAGTATGGACATTTATGTCAGTTTGTTACTCTTACACGCAAAAACTACTTAACCGATTACGATGAAATTTGGTATGTAGGTAGCTGAAGACCCAGAATGACATATGTGCTACTTTTTATCCCGGAGTTATCGCGTGAATGCAGTAAGCGCGCATGTCTTTGCTACGCTTCAACGATATTTAATTTTGCGCCCGGAGATTTTAACTTTTTGATAACTCATTAGTTGTTAATTTTTTCCTGATAGTGTAAAAGGCAATTTTGATCTAAATTACACGCGTAACGTATCTAACAGATTTATTTGATTAAGGGTTAATACTGTATTGTTAAAAATATATTCTAAAATAACCCTTCATTTTACTGTTTTAAGTAAACGCAAAAACGGTTATTGTGGGTTGTTTTTTAAAGATAGAAATATACCACCGCTTAATTTTTTGAAATCTATCGAACAGAAAAAATCCCACCATACATTTTTTTGTTAAAACTCAAAAGGTTTTGGCAGCGTTTTCGAGGAAAGCTCCCGATCGGCTTATTTTTGCCGACATATTGAACTTATATCGTTGTAATATCGTTGGTTTGTACAAAACATAAACTTACTATACACTAAAACCTTCCTCAAGAATTTTTCTATCTATTGTTGAAAACCGAATGAAAATCCGTTCAGTACTTTTCGAGTAAATCGCGAACAGACAGACAGACAGACGCGGCGGGGGACTATGTTTTATAATTGTACTAGCTGCCCGTTCCGTCTTCGCTCGGGTGGTAATTTTTTTAACATAAATTTAGATATAAGCTATCCTATCTCTCAATTTGGATCGAACTGCACATGGTGTGCGAATTTTATTATAATCGGTTAAGTGGTTTAGGAGTCCATTGAGGACAAACATTGTGACACGAGATTTATATATATATTAAGATTGATTTCGACATAATGACGATTAGGACATGTCTAGAAGTGGAATAAAGCTGAAATGATGATGGTGATTGATAAATAGTGCTCGCATATTAACCAATATTAGAAAAAATTGTGTCACCCCTTTCTAAATAGTAAGAATGTCAGAATTTGACAAGGACAAAGATTACATAAAATATTTTTCTTACGTTACTCTTTCATGGTCACAATATTATAAGTCACATTTTTTTTAGATCCGACTAGTGTTTTTTTTTTACGTTATAGGAAGGCAAACAAGCAGACGGATTTCCTGATGGTAAGAAATTCACGCCGCCTAGAGACACCCAAGGTGGTAATGATGCGTTGCCAATCTGAGGCTGGGATGGTAGGTCTCGAGCAAAAGTAAGTTTAACGGCTACCTTACCCTCCGGACCGAAACACGTCAACGGCAAGCACTGACATTATGGCGACAGGAATAGGTAAGGCGGTGGTACCAATCTACGCAAGTTTATCACGGTGCTAGTGACGGTAAGCCTATGCTCGCCTTTTACGAGCTGCCTAGCAGGAAGGCAGATGGTCTATTTAACAAAGGAGCCCGGTTTAACGCGGGGAAAATATCGTCATAATAAGTGAAAATCGTGTGCATTATTAATTAGTGTAATTAAAAAACTACTCGATGTTCATAAAATTTGTGTGAGTTCATTTCAGAAATATTTATTTTCTCTTGCAAAATGTCATCAATCGCGACATTTTTAGTTTATGTTTAGGAGAAGTGCAGAACGCAATAATCTATATATTAATAGGAACGTGATACCAAAACTTTGGACCCCTTTTTACAAAAATTACGGTGAAGGAGGGGTATGAAATTTGGCACACTTATAGTTTATTGGTACGAGAAGTATAAAACGCTTTTAATTTTCAATAATAATGCTTTATAAAGTACATTAAATCAATAAATAAAACATTACTCACACTACCATGCATTTGACAAACACAAAAAAATTATATTGATATTGACGATAAAAGACCACAAATGGCGCACTAACTGTTCAGGAAACAAAGAAGTTGGTCTTAAGAAATGAAGATGGCGTTCTTATCAACAAGAGATTAAAATTTGGATATTAAAAGTATCTTCACGCCCTTATCCCCGAAGAGGTAAGCAGAGGTACAACCAGGGCACCCACGACTAGCCGAAGATACTAAGTCCCATAATGTGATAGGTGGCAAGCCTATCGCCAAACAGGCACGTTTCCAATCTCGACCAACATTTTTTTTATTAGAAAATTGGAAAAATCCAATCTTCTTTTTGTTGGCCGACCCGGGATTCGAACCAGAGACCTCATGCAGTCAAGTCCAACACCCGGACCGCTAGACCACAGAGGCGATATATTTGGATATTAAATTATTAAAATGGTCGAATTTTGACCAATGGGCGACCACTACTAATAATAGATACTTATTAGAAACAAAAACATCGATAACGATAAAAGATCACAGATGGCGCACAAACTATATCCATAATGTTAGAAAACTAAGTAGTTGGTCGTGATGAATAAAGATGGCGTTCTTATCCAAAAGCCAATTAACAATTAACGTTAATATTGAACATTGTATTTTAATAATTTATATAATTAAAATTTATTGTGTTCGAATTTCGACCAATGGGCCACTACTAGTACTAATTATACCTTGAAAACAAAAGTTAATTTGAAATTTTAATTTCTTTTTGTGTTATTGTCAGGAGAAGGATCATATGAAAAAAACATAGGACAAGACAACATCTGTCGGCTCAACTAATCTTATTTATAAAAATGAATCCTCACTCCTCATGGCCATTACTTTTGAACGGATGGACCAATTATGCCAGATCTTTTTTATTGTTATCGTCAGAAGGTACATACATATTAAAAGAAAACAAAGTTCATAGTTAGGACAACGTTTGTCGGTTCAGGTAGTTTTTTATATTTATAACTAAATTCCTATTTCATATGGTCTTCGCATTACTTATGAACGGATGGACCAATTTTGACAATTGAAGGGTTGAGTTGGAAAACTGTTTTTTTTTTTCAAAAATTAGTTATTGGTATCGTTGGATTCAGAAAGAAGTAATCTATCTAATACCCTTTTCAAAATAACAAGAATTGCATTATATCTCGAGATATCCAGTCTTAAAACGGTTTAACTGACACAGATGTCGAGATCGCTAGTACAAAAAAGATTGAATGTTTATTAAACCTATATAAAATATCACAATTATCTCAGTTCAAATATAAAAATGGATTACATCGCCAAAAAACTATTTTAACTTTTAACAAGCGCCATATTTGGGGCGATTTTCTTTAGTAGAATTGAAAACAATGCTCCCAATGTTTAAAATGTTATTTGGGTCAAATCATGTATTTGTTAGTTGAACCATTCTCGAACTCAACCCTTTAATTATTATATTGTATTAGATATAATAATTATAATAATTAATAATAATTATTCTTTATTTCATAAAATAGGGAGTAATATTTTGCAATTATTGGTAGGAGCCATCTTTTAGACATGACAAGCCTGTGCCAGAGGACTCCGCTCTTCTAAACATTATAGAAAATGTAATATAGTTTATAAACTAAAATTTTCTTTTAACGCATAAAAGTAAAGAATCAAAAGATATTAACAAAAGTTTTATAAAAAATCTATTTTATGCAATAAGTATTCATAATTAAAACAGGATCATATTTATGGGGTCAACAAGTCATTATATAAACTAAAAAATATTTACGTAATGATTACAAAAATATAACCCCTATGTTTGAAACCATTTCAAAGCTTACAACATGATGAACAATAAGTCCTAGCTTTCCCAATGATGCATATCACCTCTATATAGCGTATAAGCTTCATATACACGCAAGCTATTGCAAAAGCGGCCATAGCGTGTGCGCGTTGTAAACATTGACCGATTCAACAGTCTCTCTCAGAGCCGATACAAAACCGCCCGCTTGCGCTACCACTCTGTGCTCTATCTCCAAACGCGAAATGATAATAAAGATCTAAAGATAACGAATATATCTATAAGAGTTGGTGAATCCGTGACACTTAAGTTTAGTGATAAAGGTCAACTCAGAACAATGCCTGCTGAATCAGAACGCCGGACCAAAATAGTAAAACGGGAAATAACTTCCGAACGTAAGTGCTTTTCTCGTTGCTTAAATGAATATGCAATAATTTATGTCATTCGAAAACATATGTTTGATTCACAGATGATACACAAATAGTGAGCAATTTTTAAGTAATGTATAGTAAGCATTTTTTTAAGTAATGCAATCCCTGAAAAATAAATATGTCGCTCATATTAACATAACATTTTTTTATATATCATTTGACATTTGACTATGAAAACTCAAGTAGTTATTTAATTAAATCTCTAAAACACATAATTATAACAATTTTGAAACAACAGTAGCTGTTTCCTGTGACTTAGCTCGCTTTCCATGTTTCTTTTAATCTTTGATTAGGTACCTAAATGTCTAGTAGGTCTAGTAGGTAGTAGTAGGCCTATAAGTCTAAATCTAAACTCATTTTCTTCAATCAAATGTATTACTAGATATTATTTTTTATTAAGTTTAATTACCACTAGATCGAAATTGATTCACTATACTGTTATATACCTACCAAGTCCGATACTACCTGTTTATTTAATATGTAATTAATTAATGATTAATTATGTCGCTCACATTAGAATAAACAAATTTTTTAAGGGGTCATTGAGTACCGAAAAGTCAAGTAAATTGTTAAATAAATAACATTCTGTATTCCTGGCTTCGATCATCGATAGGGCTATTTTTTTACATAAAGGTAGGTTTTTTAAACTGTCTTTAATAACTTTAAATCCAAATTATTATTTTTAATCAAATTTTATTGTTATATTTATCATAAAATTAGTTCACTACATTTTTATGGACACATTTTTCTTTTTACTCCGATACTATTAAGTAATGCAATCGTTAAAAATAATTATCTAATTAAGTCGCTCACATTAGAATAAACAAATTATTTGAAAGGTCATTTGGCTCTGAAAAGTCAAGTAAATTCTGGATACTTACATTTTTAAACAATAGTAGCTGTAGCCCGAGACTTTGCTCGCTTGTCGAGGAGTTATTTGTAATGTTGGATGTATGTAAATAGGTCTGTCTATACAACTTAAAACAAAACTCATTTTCTCCAGTCAAATACAGCCTCTGTGGTCGAGCGGTCCGGGTGTTGGACTTGTAGCATGAGATCTCGGGTTCGAATCTAGGGTCGGCCAACAAAAAGAAAATTGGAAAAATCCAATAAAAAAAATGTTGGTCGGGATTGGAAATGTGCCCGGTTGGCGATAGGCTTACCACCTATCACATTGTGGGACTTAGTGTCTTCGGCTTGTCGTGGGTGCCCTGGTTGTGCCTCTGCCTACCTCTTCGGGGATATGGGCGTGAAGATACTTTACTCCTAAATATTAGGTACCTACAAGCTGTCCCGGCGAACTTCGTTCCACCCGCTCTGTTTGTATGGTAAAACTTTAAATGTTGTTTTTCCTAGTTTCCTCGCAGTATTTCCTTCTTTCTTATCTTCAAAACCTTCCCTGGACTTCCACAAATAGTTCAAGACCAAAATTAGCCAAATCGGTTCACCTGGAATGAGTTTTAGTGAGACTAACGAACAGTAATTGATTTTTAAATAGGGAAGATTAAAGGTATAAAAATATATATTTTTACTAGGTGGTAGAGTCCTGCAACGACTCGCCCGGGCATACAGGCACCACCGCCTTACCTATTCCTTCCGCGAAATGTCAATGCTCGTAATTGTCGTGTTTCGGTTAGAGGGTAGGGTAGCCGGTTTACTTACTTACGCAGGAGGCTGACCATCCTAGCCTCAGGTTGACAACGCACCATTAGGTACCACATTTGGTGTCTATAGGCGACGGCATTTCTTACCATCAGGAAATCCGTCTGCTTGTTGTCTCCGTATAAAATAAAAAATATATATCAAAAAGCCGAAATTGGTTCACTGCATTTTTATGAACATAATAAATAAATGTTTTATTCGAATAGGTAGGTTACCTATCTACCTATCGGAATTTATAAAACTGTACATAGATACCTATAAAACAATGGTAGGTACATGTATTTATTTTGGGTTCGGCTTTATCTCAGGGCTTTATATTCTCTATTCTCTATGTTCTCTATTATGTATGTTCTCTATGTTCGTCCTATTTCTCTGTAGTTCTTATTTTGTTAAAACATATCTCTTTTTTGATTACCTACCAACATACCTAATAATTTTTCCTTATAATGTTTTTGCATTTGTTTACAAATGATATTTTCCATAATGCTCCTCTTCTGTCTTATTTCGAATCACATGTACTTACCGTCTCCTTTACTAAGGTTGTCTGGTTGTCTGGTTGTCTATTTGTCTGATTGTCTGTTTGTCTGGTAGTTGTAAAATAATAAAAGTTTAGTGTGTCAGTCCCGATTATTAATTATTATTACGGAGCATAATAAAATGTTTTTATTATTCCTTATATCAGTCACTCATTCAAGATGATTCAATATAGTTTCAAATATAACATTTAATTCATATCCATACTTCGGTGTATACTAATATTGTAAATACGGAAATTTAAATGTTACACTTTCCGTCAAAACCTCCGAACCGGTTTGGAGATAGTCAGCAGCTTGAGGTCAAACATGCTATGCTTTTTA